>JAPYYS010000200.1:0-270700 GCA_030522525.1 Campopleginae sp. 14b
AAAGAAAAAAAAAAAAAAAAAAAAAAAAAAAAAAAAAAAAAAAAAAAAAAAAAAAACGATATACACACGAAGCACAGGAAGAATTAAGTTGACGGGGTATGACCGAACGGCGCACGAAACGACCAATCGAAACGAACATTTATAAATACGAAACGACTAAAATCGTGACTTCACGAGCCTCTTAATATTAAGGGTTTCGAGATACCTGACTTTACGGAGTACGGGGCGTCTTCCGAAGGAATTTTGAGGACGTGTGTTATGATCGGAAGTAAAAGGGCGAGAAAAAGATGCCCGAAGTTCAGCGATCAGAATCATTGAGATCGGCCAACGAGGGTGAAACTGGCGATCTTCCGAACGAGGTCCATACAACCTCCATTATTGTCGAGACTCGTCTCTCGGCCGCAGGCTCGCCTGTTGCCAATCGCAAGCTTCCTGAGAGAAGCGTCTCATTCAACCGCGATGTCCACGTCAAAAGAATTGGTGAGTCCAAGCAAATCACACCATATAAACAAAAAAAGAAATAAATCAACCCCGTGAGCGAGCAGCTTGATCGAAATTCATCCTGACATTCGAATCTGTATGCAAGGAATATTAATTATTGGCGCAAAGTCCGTCGCAATTAAATAAAATTGATCGAAACATTGTAAATTATCATTATTTTTTTATTTTTTCTTTCTAAAGGATAAATTTTCGAGAATCAAGCAGCCTACTCACGATACCAGCTCCAAAGCGTTACTGCATAATTTGCTCTGCCTAATAACTCATTGTCTAACGTCTCAAGCTGTGTGCTCGTGCCACAAACTCGCTCGTTAACTAAATAATTCAAACATTAATCCAATTCGACGTGTGTTTTAAATTTTATCAATTTATTACTATTGTTTTTTCTTTTAACGTTTTCATGAAAAAATTGAGGAAAATGTCTTTTCTCGCATTGTCTTAACGTTGTTTTGTCTTGTGTGTTATGCTATGGGGCTCGTCCTGGGTTTGGTGTGAATGTGCAAGGACTCAACAATTCTTTTCAAACTTACCAATTAATGACATTTATATATTAATCGCATAATTATAAAATAATAAGCCAACAATAATAAAAATACAGTGGAAAATGATTTTCCAACAAAATAATTTGACAGCGCAACAAATTTCAGTAACATGAACGATTCGCATTTTCCAAAATGACTCTCAACAATTGAAAATTCTTCTGATGGCTCGAGAAAACTAAAGAAAAATGGAGTTTGATCGAAATTGTGAATAAAATAATAGGAATTGTTGAAAGATCGTTGCGAAGCATTGGTCGTCGAGATAATTCCACGATAATGCCACAAAGAACAATTGTATTCGGAGTAAAGACAAAGTTGGAAAGCGTTGAAAGTTTATGCTATCTGTGGTAATCTCGTAAATCTCGAGCCGGAGAATATCGATGAGAAATGTTGGTCGGAGTAGTGGCGGAGGAGATTGGTGTCGCGGTCGCCGCTGCGTTTTGCACCAAACGACACGATGTTCGAATATGATAAAGTGACATAGTGATTCTCGATGCAATATTGCATCGATAAATATAAAGACTAGCAAATATATATCTATGGTGGAGTGTATCTATATACACATATGTATGAATGGGGAAGAAAAAGGTACGGCGTTGCTGGAGCGGTAAAATTAATGGCTACTAAACGCGAAGTTATACTATCGTAATACCCGGGCGTTTGTATTATTTTATAGTGGCATCCGTCCGAGTTTATGATCGCGGCCAAGAGAGAACCTCCTGTGCTCTTGCCATCTCCCCCTTGCATTATGTCTATGCACACACACACACACACACACACACACACACACATAGGCGCATACGATTCGTGTGTATGTATGTATATTGCGAGTCCATTGGATATGTTCATATATATATAGAGATATTGGATGAGCTCGAGAAGAGAACATTTCACGGGAGAGCGTTGTCTATTGGAAGCATAAAGCAGGAGCAACAGGGCACGGGGGTAACCACCGTGCAGTTAGGCCCCTAATAGCTTTGGCAAAAGCAACGCGAGCGAGCAACAAGTAGCGCGTGAACGCGTGATTTTCAGACCTCGTCACGAGAATCGACTCCCATAACGACTCTCCTCTCTATATACATTCAAAAATATATGCAACTACAGATTGCGAATGTATTGGGCTGTGTACTCAATGTACCACCAGTATTTTAATGACAATTTGTAATAGCAAAGTGCTTATACTTCGTGCTAGTCAAATTAGCGTCGGTCTTCAGAAGGAAAATTCTTCCTACAAACTCTTATACATCGTTTAATCGGCGTTAACGTGTGTAATAAATTTCAGGACATCGTGTTCGTTGACAAAGGAAATGATTTGTTGAGGTTCACCACCTAAGAAATTCATGATCGAGTAGTTGTTTCCTTGTTTTTCACAGCCACGACTTATTCGACTGTAAAAAATGAGCGATAACTTTATTTCTACCTTTTTCGAAGGTTCGATGAAAAATTAATTTGGACGAAAAAAAAAAATAGGGCAGAGAGAGTTCACCGGTCGATCGCAGTTATAGGGGGTAAAGTCATGAGCTAGCCCTTCGACATTATCGCTGAAGAATCTCTATGGGGAAGAGCTCGCGCGCGAGAGAGCCCTCGAGCTTTATAAGCCGCAAAACGGGCGAGCACACGGCGTATGTTTCCCAGGGCTCGATCGGGTGCAGGCACGGGACACTCTGCTTTATTACGACGTGATCACGTGTAAGAGAGAAAGCAGACTTGTTCATATATGTATACATTCGTAAGGAAGGGAAAAATTCACGTGGAGAGGCGGCGCACAAACTGCTATGGATTCCCTCGGGCTTCGCCAGTCTGAGCCTGTGAGGATTAGTCCACGTTCTATAGATTATCATAACTAAAAGATTATTCCTGAAGGGAGAGTCGCGTTCACCAAGATAAATCAATTTATTTCATTCGAGATATTCGAATGAAAATTCATTTGGAAAAAGACGAAAATTCTGTTGAAAAATCCAGTGAATTCGCTTTCGAGGAACCATTTATTTATTGCGCAATTTTTTTTCGCCTCATTCCTCCCGAGTCTCTAGAAGTTATGATCGTTTTCTTCTCTCGGTACACGAGGCCAAAAAGTTATTCAGGTATTTTCGACTTTTTCGTCCCAACGGCATAATAACGCCTTGCACTTTATTTTCATTTTTATTTATTCTCACGAGGAAGCCCAAAAGTCCCGAATGAATCCTGCTTTATACTTGATTATGTATTCGAGTAATATCGCGTGTGTATCCCCGAGAAACAGCCGTGGGGGACGTCAATAAAACACGAATGGAGTTGCGAAACGTTCCCTTCCTTTTTCTTCGTCTTTTTGTCTCTCTCCTGCTTCTTTCACTTCAGGATTATGCCAGAGGGATTTTAAATTGAATTTGAAACGCAGAAGGAATGCAAATGATTCGGGTGTTAGTCCAGGCTGTCGGGTCACAGGACCCCGAATAAAGATATCAAGAGAAAAAGAACGAGTGTGCTAATAAATACCATCCTGGACATGGGGCGCGTGGTATTTAGCGCCTTAATGTCACAACGATCATTTTAAATATCTTCATTCAAAAATTCCGAGTAAAAAAAAATAATCACAGCAAATTAAAAAGTTGAATTCGATTTACGTAGATTATTTCGTACGAAACGTATATTCGGAATTTGTTTCTCTAATTCCTTCAAGGACGATCCTTCAAATCGTACATCCTTTATAAATCATCCATCAAGAACAAGATCATTCTCCCTTTCTTTCGAAACTGGAAAGACCAGCCAACTTATCATCGAAAAGATATAAATTCTTGAATAATTGGATTTAAAAGAATTCTCTCTTTTTATTCTCCTCCTCGCGTCTTGTCTCTCGGGGAAAAGCCAAAAATTTATCGTCTTATTAATCGGATTCGATGTCCTCTTGGTACAAAACGTTAATAAGACAAGTTTCGAAGTTTAAGCTAAAAATCAACAAATTCATTGTTGAGGCAAATGATATGTGGAAATATTCTCATTCTCAACAAAATTCTCTTCCCACACACTCGCCCCTTCAATTTAAAGGATTAGGGAATGACGAACGAGTTGGTTTGTAGAAAAAAAAAACAAAAATATTTCTATTGCTCGAATGCGGGAAAATAAGAAATGATCGAGTCCCAAATAAAATAATTCGAGCGTTGAATTTTATGGGAATATCTCGAACGTCATTTCGACAATTCTTTATACCTCACATTGCCATATTCATTTATATTGTCCACTTGACCCCTCGTCTGTTACGAGTCCTTTCGCTTTCAGTAATGCCAATCGTTGATTTGAAAAGCCCTCGCGATTCTCGAATATAGAAAGGGAGAAGAGATGCGGCGCATGCAGGGGATTGAGAGAGAATTTCTCGTGAGTTTCTCAGCGTAGAGTTTCTTGCTTTCGAAGATGTACGTACGTCTGTGTGTGCATTGGAAAAGTACGAGGAACCCCCTGCCTCGCGGGTGAATATACGTTCCAATCAATGGCACTTATATACATACGCATGAAGCTCGTTCCCTCGCGGTTACCCCGAGAGGACCTCCTTCAGACCTTTTTTTCTCTACTTCTTTTCTTTGGCCACATTCCATCTTTCTTCCGCAGCTTCTCTCTACCGAGCTCAAGCCCGAGCGAGCTTCTCGGCTTATATCTTTCACTATATGCTGCTACTTTCATCTTTCTTTATTATTTCTGCTTGTTCACAGTTTGCAGTTTGCTCGCACAAGCATTGAGAGTACGAGCGAGAAAGAAACACATCCACTTGTTACGTACCCGCTTGAATGGTGCGTGCAAATATGCGTCTCTCCTTTGTTGGCATATTTGTATATAGCTGCGGCTATATGGGCTCTTCCAGCTCAAACCCTTCGATTCCTGACCCTCTCAATTTCGTAAACCGTTAACGTAACATTCTCGTTCTTCCTTTCGCTCCCTTTTTCCTTCTTTTTTGGCAAACATCTCCGGCCCCCTGGGGTTTAAATAACTGCAGATTCTCGGGACTTGAAAAATCTCATTGTGCACTTTGCACCTTTGCTTTGCACAGTGAAAAAATTATGACAAGTGCAATCCTATTTTCTTGATGGATCGGCCATGACTGGATTGGAACGGGGAGACCTAATTTGCTATGTACCGAGCAGCGAAACCCATTCTCAATGGCCCGAGGATTTTCTATACACGCGTCGTGCGAACACGCGTAAGAAAAAATGCCCCAACGATCATTAGACTTTCACTATTTATATTGCGAGGGATATGTAAATGTGGCAATAAAATTCACACCTCGATGTTCTCACGCTTCCCGTACGTGCTGTTCCCGGACGAGTGAGAATTCGTTTATTTATTTTCCTTTATAATAATTACCACATGAAGCATTCAATGGATTTGATTGGCTTCGAACTTTATCCTTCAACGAATCCGATCAATTCGCATGCTCATGGATATTCGAATAATGAGTGAATTTTTCTTCATTTATTATTTTCTCCTCAATCACATCATTACAACGAGACTCAATCCACTGAGCCATACAAATTATATCCACATGCGGATTGAACGTTGAAAATAACGAGGAACGCACTAAAAAAATTTCTCGAAAAAATTCTGCACATTTTTTCGAATGTGTTGAATTTTTAAGAAATTCTTATCAGTAGGCAAAACCAATTTTCCTCCTCACATTCATCAAATTATCGATTTTTTTCCAGAAAAATCGGGTCTCTCATGGAATAGGAAAAATAAGTGTAAAATGCCACAATAGCTTAGAGGCGTAAACGTGAATGA
This sequence comes from Campopleginae sp. 14b, assembly GCA_030522525.1. Classification (NCBI taxonomy): domain Eukaryota; kingdom Metazoa; phylum Arthropoda; class Insecta; order Hymenoptera; family Ichneumonidae; species Campopleginae sp. 14b. Next base: position 5,784 of record JAPYYS010000200.1, read on the forward strand.
CACTCGAGAGAAAGTAAAAAAGAAAAATAAAAAATTAAATAGAAGTCATTCGTTAAATTGTGTGTCTACAGAAATGTATAGATCCATTTATATCGCAATGACGTGAATTCCTTGTCATAATGTGCAACCAATTTGCCAGATTTTTTCTTTCATTTATTTTGTACGGCATTCAACAGCGGGACGATTAATATCGCTTCTATATAAGAAACCGAGTCGAAACGAAAATGGGAATGCAAAAAGACTTCCGGGTTGCAGGGAGAGACATTTCGCGACCATATACGCGGCGAATATTCCTCGGGTCATATAAACTTGCGGGCAATTTGGAAAATAAACGCAATAGACAGATAATTTTCCATAGTTATAATAAATGATTGGAGAGGGCACGTGGTGCGTCCTCTCGGAATATACGACCTGGTAGAAATCCTTAGATGGTATTGGCATAAAAGTTCGAAGGCAATATGGCATTGGAAAATTATTATGGGTCACTGCGTCTCACCGTGTGTCTATACAATCGTCCGTTTTGTTATATTTCTCCAGGATTAGACCGCTCCTTCGTCCTCATTGTTTTAGAGCCAGTAAAAAATGTTTTTATCGCGTTATTAAATGCACGAATTATAGCATCAAGTATGAAAGGCAAAATGGAAACCGTTTCGAGCAGAGAAATAATAGTGAGGCCAAAAAGAGGGGGCGAATGCATAGGATACTGAGGCAAAAGAATGTGAAGAAAGCGGGAGGTGGAGGAAAGACAGAAATAGACAGAGTAATCTTGGAGCTGTGGGTCATAGCCACGAAGCAACCTCTTCGACCTTTTCAAGCCGCCGTTAACACTTCCGGTACTCCTTATATCCTTTTTTTTCACCGCCATCCCTTATCTCGTTCTTACCGAACGTTTACCGCAGATATATTTTTCGTTCGCGAGCACCTCGCGGCTGATCAGTACAGTATCGTCATTTTCTCTCTATCTATCTCGGAGTAATTGTATATATATACCAAGATTTCTCCCTTATCTCTGACACGACCTAGCGCGAGAGAGACTGCGAAGGGTCCAAGTGGAAGAACCGCGCGTGCAGCCGCCCCCTGAGGCACACCTGCCGCCACGATTTCTCTCTCTCTCTCTCTCATCTTTTCCATCTCTCTCTCTCTCTCTCTCTCTCTCTCTCATTTTTCTTTTCCTCTTATGCAGGAGATAGAGAAGTCGAGGCTCGTGCTCAACTTCCCAGCCACCTTGTAGCTCACCGGATGAAAATTTCTTCGTTGCCCCTTCTCCCTCCTTGTTCCTCTTTACTCGCGCGTCAGACTCCAGATTGCGCGAGGCGGTTTAATTGAACATAAATCGTTCATAAGGCCTCTCATGGTAATGGTGCTCTCTCCCTCTCGTGCTCCCTCTCCCGTGGCTTCCAACCACCATCAACATTATTGCACATACATTGTACACTATATGTTAACCGCGAATTGAAAAAAAAACACGTAAATAACAGGAAAAAATATCGTACGTGTATACACTATCTTATGAGGTATCTCCGCTACGGTTCTGCGATCTTACGCTGACCATCCGCCGTTGTATTCACTGCTAAACAGCCGTGGATACTGTGTCACGTATCCATGATACGTATACCGTGCTATATACACAGAACACGAACACTAAAAATGATAAATCATGCAAAGTCATTCTCGTTGAAAATTTTATTCTCTCTATTTTCGTAATTTATTTTTTCTTACAAATTTCAATGCTGAATGCTCACATATCGATGGCATTTGCATAATTATCATCTGAGGAGTCGTAATATATAAATACCGTAATTAAGTGCATAATTGATTAACTGGATTGTTTTTTTTTTTTTTTTTACTCATTTTTATCATTTCCATTTTATTACGCACTGGCGGTATTATTCGCGATAGTAGTCAAGTACTTAAGAGCAGGCCGAAGCAAGGAGTAAAACGATGCAAACGAAAACTTGACACAAGGCTTCTCGTATGGACGTCGTCTCTTCGATATGAGAGACGATTATTCCTGTATCTTTGGTTTTCTCTCTAAGGGACGGTGGTTCTCGATTTCCAGGCTGCTACGCGGCACGGTCGAAATTCACGCCGCGTCTTTGAACCATTTACGTTTTGGTTGAACCTCCTGTGCGTTTATTTCAAACGATCAATGTGCACGATTCTTCCCAGTGAGGTGCGGAGGAAAGTTTGTTCAATTTCAAATGAAAAAATTTCTTTCAATTGGAAATTTGATTGGATGTTTGTTGGTATTATCGATGGGAGGGCTCGAGAAAAATGGGAATTGTCATGGTTCTGATATATGGGCACGGTTCATCGATGATTTAAGATCAATTAAGGGAAAAGGTTTGTCCGTGGAGAAAGCGTTCGGAATCAACGTTGAGGCATGGTGCATTGTTCTCTCGGTGACTCGGTGTTGCAGCCTCCACGGAATATTTCTCATTCTCAGTTTCTCATCTCGCGTGGAGGAGTTAATTTTTCCGTTGTTCTTGGAGAAGAGAATACGCGATGTGCAAGCTCGATCTTTGCACGTTCCAAAGAGTCGTTTGTGTGTTGAGAAAAATACTGGCGAATCTCTCTTCGTGTTACTATGGCGCCAGCTCGTTGTTACTCAAACGGCATATTATTTTATACGTATATGTATATTTTGAGTGAATATATTTCTAAGGAAATCATCGGTGAGTGTGTTACGTCTGGCTCAGCGCCTCGTATGTAATTCTTTCCTTAAATTCTTTTCAAGAAACTTTTACGAGACCCGTAACTCGTTCTCCCTCCTCCTTCCCCCCTCTCTCTCTCTCTTTCTTTCTCTTTCTCTTTCGCGTGCTCTCCCATACAGAGATCCGTTACGATCCAACGTAATGATACGTCTCTCGTGGTGTTACCGAAGCTACGTGTTATAAACACACAAATGCCTATACATATACGTAAAATATCTGCACATGAAGCTGCAGCATCCAAAGAGAAAATGAAAAAAAAAAAAAAAAAAAAAAAAAAAAAAAAAAAAAGGACCACAAAAAAAAACACATTATATTTTAAAAAATAAAAAAAAAAAAAAAAAAAAAGAGCAATAATGATAAAACAAAATATAATCCAGGACATCATAGACCAACGAATATTAATCAGACGTATTCCATTGAAAAATATAGGTAAAGGTCAAATGATGTCGATCCCAGTCTCGTTGATTTCATGAATTTCCGATTGAAAAATGGCTATGAAGTTTGTGGAAAGAAAAATTTATCGATGGGAATATTTCAAAAATGTCCAACGTAGTTATTTTCATTTTTTTTCATACTCAAGGGATCGACGTCCTTTTGTCTCTGCCCGCGCGGTCCATTTGATCGCTTCGAATACAGAAGCAAGAGTCTCAGGCTCCTTGACCGATGGACAAACAGAGAAGAGAAGAATGAGACTGCAGATTCTCGTCTCGTGTACGAACTGACCGAATACATTAAGCATAATAACGATAATCATTAGAGTCCGGGGTAATTGACGTTTATGGATTTAATCTGGACTAAAGCGGACTTAATATATATATTCATGGTCGAAGGTAGCATTCCTTTATGTAACAGGACTCGGGGACTATACGCTTGGCAATAACGAGACGATCATATGCGTGTGTGTATCGTTACAGTCTCTCGATTGCACCGAGAAATAAAATAATACGTTCATAGCTTCATAGCGATATGAGTTTTACGAGGAAATAATGGCCGTGAGGGAAATAGCGATCGTTCTGCGGACCATAAGCTTTTGCTCCTCCTTTTCGATCACTCTCATCTTTCTATGCGTATACGCGAATTATATTTATTAATAAGACTTTGCCCGTCGAAGGAAACGTCGATTTAATTGATTTCTGTACGCATTATATTTGAAAGTATTCAGAACCAATGATTACCTGTGAGCAATTAAATGAGCAAAGTTTTTAATTTAATGGGACCGCCACGATTGGAAAAATTTCGATAAATTAACGGATCGAATTAATGATTGACTGTGAGAAACTGTTGTCAATACGAATTCTTAGGAAATGAGCTAACAATTTATCGATGATGAAATTATCTTTTGTACGATCGAACCTTGAGAAGCCAAAGAAAAAATGCCGGCGGGTTCCTGTCTCGATTAATTAGTCAAGAAAAGGAGGACAAGTGTTCGGAGCATAGGTAGTACTCGGAGAAATAACATCGCGAATTGCATTAGAGGGTACGTACAAACATAAACGAGCGAAACGCTAATCGCAGGACGACCTCATTCGCCTGAACGATCTCCCGGGAGCTCGAGAGCGTATATGACCCCGACAAGATGTTGTCCAAGATGCCCTGGTGGCCGGAGGCAAGGATGAGCTTGAGAGAGAAAGAAAGGTACGAGAAGATAACGAGAAGGAGAGAGCGAGAGAGAAAGAGTCTCGAGGAGCTGTTGGAGAGCTGCTGGAGTCTCCAGCTGGGCGACCACGACGCCTATAAATCCGTCAACGCTCGAGGCTCGCGAACACTTAACTCATTCGCGCCTCTCATTCTCTCTTTTCATCTACCACGTATTCACCAACGTTTCTTCTCTCTACGAAAAGCAAGATGTGCTCGCTAATCATGACTAATTTGTCTACGAGACTCCTCAATGCATTTAATGTTTATATTTAATCTGTATATACAAACCATATGTATATACAGACGAGTACATCGTGAAAGATCATTCCCTAGCGAGTAAGTGCGAGTAAGTAATAATAACAGTCCAACGAGATCGGGGAAAGAACACGTTCACTTTCTAATCTGCGTGTATCACAATCAGTTCCCGTTCAGTCTCGCCCTCGATTCACTTCTCTGCCATAGAAACCTTGACTATCTCGAGATTCAATTATTTATTGAAAATCACGATGATCTGGGTCTTGGTATCTTCCGATTGCGCAGCATCATTCCCCAAAGACCGTTCCTTCGGAAGATAAAATTTAAATTTTGAATGCGGAGCAAAATATATCAACGGTAAAACGACCTTAAGCGTCCGGATGTATACACGCTCGAAAGCAAGACCACAAATTTCTATGTAAATCGACACCAATTAGCCTGGACAATTTTTATTAATTATTTTAATATACGAAGAGAAAAAAAAATTCGCCATCTTCTCACGAATTGTTAGGAAAAACCTGTTGGTCTAGCTATCGGTAATTATAATCATCGCATGAAATGTGATCTTGGCTTTCAACACATTTCGATGCATAGCTCTGTATTTTTTATATTACGAAAGAGTTGATTGGCTCGAAGATGAAGTAAAAGCGATAATGAAAGTTCAATGTCGTTTCTTTAATGTATACGTCGATGAATTATTCCAAGTATTAAGGATCGGTATGGGATCGAGGCGAGAGAGGCGTGGCGCGGAGTCATGACGGCGCGAGAAGATCGCGATGTATATATATATATATATGGACATATTAAATATATATCGAGATCTCGGCCGAACGAGAATAGAACAGACACCGAGGGTCGTGAATCTCGAGGTTTGAGCTACTCTCCTCGTCAAGTTTTCTTCCCGTCGTCTCTTTTCGCAGCTCCCAGCATCACCATAGCATAAAAGAAACCAGTGTACACGGGGACAGGCTCAACAGAGAAGCGATCGGGGTCACTGAAAAATGTGAGAAGCCCGGAGAGACTTATACAGTGATCATGTATGACCGGTACATCGAGCATAAACCGAGGAACACTTTGTGCATTGGAACTTAATGCATCGGGAGCCATACTGATGTGAACAAGTTGGTGCCAATTTGGACCAGCCATTAGGAAAATATCAGAATCCACGTTCTCCACTGTTTTTTCCTCCGCACGCGAGCGATTTTGATGGACGATGACCCGAGGTTTTGTCAATGGAGACGGTCTCAAGGATGTCCAGAGATCCTGGGATCACGGAATTTGTCCGAACGGATTAATATATCGGAAAAAAGTGACGTAAATATGAAATTTCCTGATGAAAGAAATAAAAGAGTGGTCCAAATTAGCACCAAATAGTGGATATTGTATATAGGAGCACGTTTCGTATCTGCGCGCTCTCGCGCGAGCACGTTACAACCTACGCGAGCAAAGGTCACGTTTTCCCGCGATCCTGAACGCTTGCGCGCGACCGGCCCGAGAGATCTAGCGAGTCTTCTTTCTCTCTCTTATCTCTTGGTGCCCCCGCCTGGTGGCGGTTGGTTTCTTCTTGAGTCGCGGCACCGCGCGCGCAGCATCCGCGTGAATCGAATTTCAGCGGTGAAACGTAATTTCTATTGCCGCGCCTGCTCGCTCGTTACAGTCGCACACCGGAGAGATCCGGGGACACTCTACTGTCTCAGCTGCCTCGGTTGTTTCCTCATTCCCATTCAATTAAACAAAGGACTGTCACACGTATAGATACTCGCACCACGTGTATTGAGCTCGATAACACATTCGCGCGTGAGTCTTTGTGCGCTAGGATTCGTTCGAGTACTTTTTTCGAGAGCAAATTCGCAGCTGCCTTTCTCGATGCCAACATTTTATTATTAACTAAATTATCACGGCGAACGAAACACTTGGTAATCGGAGAAACTCTGCTCTACAATGTTGGAACAATATTTTATTTATCCAGTACCGCGACCTAACGAGCGACACGGGCTCGCTGGATAAATTAATTAGGGTTCCAGAGGTTGAACAAGCATCGGCCATTTATATACACATGTTTCTGTACCTTTGCAATGAAAAGCCCCATGATATTCTCATCCGAACGATACACACTTATCAGTTATGCCCTTTCGATAACCAGTCTCCGATGAAAGTCTACGTACACGCTTCAATCGTATAATGAATTTCCCATCGTGAGAGAGAACATCCTTCGAGATTGACCGATGCTTGTAGTTTAAACATCTCGTGATTAACGAGACTAACGATCTCGTGGTACACCTGTTTTCCATAAAACACCGATCAATTTATGACGCGCGGGAGAGAGCGAGAAAGAGCCTACAGCTCTCTATCGATCAGGCTCATTATATCATTCCCTGTGAACCCCGTCCGAGAGCTAATACAACAGCTTAAAGAAAGGCTATTACTCCGTCCACCTATCTCTCCTTCTCTCTTTCACTCAGTCCATATCGAAAACGTATAGTCTCTCGGTGTACGCGGTAGCTGCACGCATTAATAAAACACGTTCGTTCCTCCATCCAGAGAGCTCACATAATTACCGTCTTATTAAAATCCTTGTGGATATCCCGCTGCTCTGCCAATACCGCGCGATAAATGGCACATACCTTCTCCCATTTCCTCCCTACATAAGTATACGCGCTAGATCGATTGATTCGTTCGAAATTCCAACTTGCATGTCGCTCAAGAATTCACCGCAGATCCTATCTCAGGAATCTACAGACACGTCCGCTCATTCTACCGAGTTTTTTTTACACGAATGTATCCATCTCTGTAAACATACACCGAGATAATTGTACGGTGGAAAAATTATAGTGAAAATATCATAAATAGAGAGACGACACGTCGTTCATCAACGAAAACGGAGAAACATTTACATTTTTGTGAAAAAATCATTGAAATTTCGGTCTTTCGATATGAAAAATTGGCAACAACTGGTAAATTTTTAATATTCTTCAATGATTTTGCGAATAATCGAGGAAAAAATGCCCGTCATATTTTTTAATGAATGAAAATTGACAAATTTGTTTTGTTCGGTTTGATTGCAGGACGTGGTGGACCGCGAGTAACCGCGGCCCTCGTCGGCGATGGAGAAGGTAGGTTGATCGCGACACCGGTCCACAAAGAGAGTATAACCTCGCGGAGCAAAGAGGATTTAGCCCTTGAGGCTGCCCACGTGCTCGAACAAGTTGGTAACGTGAATTGTGTGGCTCGAGACAACAGACGTTTGCCAGGCAAATTCAGTACGTTGCCGGCCCGTAGAAACACGAAGAGATCAGAATTGGCGCTTGAGACAAGACGTCGAAGCGTTGAGATCGGTAGTACGAACGAGGATAGCGTTGATACACCGAGAGCCAAGAAAAAGGCTCTCGAGCGTAGCGCGAGCGATGCGAGTTCGCAAAAGCTAAAGTCCCCGTTGGCCAAGTTTTTCTCACCAAAGTTGGAGAGAAAGTGGAAACCGACGGTTAAACGAAGCGTAAGTGACGCCGGTGCGACGAGCAAGGAAACGCGGAGTCAACGCAAACGAAGTGGCAGTGACAGTGAAAGCGTCGGGACCCAACAAAACGGCTCGAGAGCAAAAAAACCATTGTCGCCAATAATCGAGGCCTCGCCCCAGATCGACAAACCGTTCGACTTCACCGACAAGAGAGACCCAACAAAATTCAAACAAACTGTTCAATTATTGTCGGAGACGCAACCCAGTGTCGAAGAGTTGACGAGAGTCCACGAGATCCTGATACACAAGCCGCCCAAATCGCCACCTAAATCACCGGATTCGAAACGTCCATTGTCGCCCAGTGTAGAAACAAGAAAAAGCGTTTACGGTGAATCCTCGAGAAATATTGGTACGTCGCCGCGCGATCGTTCGCCAGTTTTAGGCACCGCGGCGAAACTGACCATTGACGAAGTTGATCAAGCTTCGGTGAATAAATCGAGGGACATGTTGCACAGCAGCCGATACGATCAACAACAGCACAGTGGAAGCGGAGCTGGCGAAGAATCATCGACCATTCACAAAATGATTCATCGGCTCACTGCCGATCGTTCTCCACCGCCGCAATTAACAAGGACTATGGTTTCCCCCAGTCCAGGCTTCGGTCACAACAATAACCGACCATTTTCTTACACACGACCGAACAACAGCAGCGAAAACAACAGCCCATCGCCGCCTCATCATCATCAACAATCGAGCGTGATTTATGCCCAAGTCCAAATGGATAAAAAAAACAAAGCTCAGCGCAGTCACTCTGACAGCGACGAGGGTTTGGGCCTCGAGAGAAAAGATTCTTCGAGAGAGAACAGTCCAGCTGAGAAAGAATATCGTCGGACAACGGAGTACACGAATTATGGTAACGATTTGAGACGAAACAACGAGATCAACAGCTTGAAATCTTCTCGCTACGTGGACGACGTGGCGACTCACAAAACCACCACGAGCCATATCGTTGGCAATAATTTTCCTCCGAGAACTCGGAACGACTCGAAATCACCGAGACGTCATGGATTCGATGACATCGATCGAAGCGTCTTCGACAGGCCGGCAGAAAAATATACTTCGACAGTTTTCGTCGATACTTCCGGCCGCGGGACTGCCGATGGCATGGATTCACGCCGCCGAGAAAACGTTGAACGATTCGCACCAGCCGGCGCTCGACAAACACTCATTCCCACCAGCAAAACTAGCGAGCTCAGTGCTCGCCGAGATCTTTTAGAATCACGGATAAAATCACGTCTTCATACCGATGACATGTTCCCCAAGAGCAACGGTACTCCAGTTGCGAAAAAAATGGAACACGAGATAATCGATAAACCGATAGTGCCTTCGCCAATAACACCGAATCGGGTCGCTTCCCCGAAACGTTATACCGAGACGTACATCACGGAAACCCGTACAAAGAGCAACGGTGAAAAATACATATTCGAGAAGGAAATACACGAGGACAATGGCAAAGTTTATGGTTATGAGAAAAAAATAACGAATAAAATTCCCGGAGACTCTATCATCGCTTTGGAGACTAAGCCGCGGAATGGTTATACGGTGGAAACGCGAACGGACAAATACGGCGACAAGTACATCGTTGAAACACGTACTCATGAGGGCTACGCGGACGGTTTTAAGCCCTTTCTCAGTGACAAAAGTCGCAACAGCCCCGAGGGTGGTCGTTTTCCCGTGACGAGAAATACCGCGAGTCCTTACAAATCGACCAACTACATCGTACCGGAGGTGACGTCGCATCATAGAATCGAAACGCCCGAGACAATCGGACACTCGTCACCGCAGGTTGTGAGAAAAATCCGCGAGCACAAATTCTCCAAGAGCGAAGATTTTCTCGATCGCGAGACGAGACCATCGCGCGATCCTTATGTCTCCAAAAGCAAGAAGAACTTTGAATCGATTCGTGGAATGAGCAAATCGACTCAGAGACTCGATGAGGTTGGCGAAAATTCAAGAGTCAAGGCTCTTCGTAACGAGTACATAACGAGATCGCACGAGAATTTGAGCAGCGCCGATTACGTTAACGGACGTGATATTCGCCGTGATATGGCGACTCCTCCGCGAACAAATGGACGCAAAGAGCGTACTACAATGGTTAAGAGACACTTGGAAGATCTTTGTGAACGTCCCAATGACGATTACGATACCGACATATCGCAATTGACAAACAGCCAATTGGAGTCTTCCAAGTATTACAAAGAGACCCGAACGACTCAGAGATATTCATCGAGCAAAGCGAATAATTTGCATGACGATTACGACAGTTCTCCACCTCGGCTACGAAAGGGTGATCATCGGGTCGGAGGTTACAGTTCATCGCGTTACGATTCCGACACAACGGCGCGTGATTCAACGAGATGCGAGTCTCGTTACGTCGACGAGATATCGTCCACCGGACGCAAGGAACATCCGCGAAAATTGATGATTGAAAGTGAGCCGAAGAAGCCATTACGTAGATCGCGTAATCGTCTCGATTATTTCGACGATTCGGACACTCGCGAAAGTTCCCGTGGCAAGTCGATGAGTCAAAGATTAGAGACGTTCGACGAGAGTCCAACGATGCCTGAGCGTGTTTTTCACGATACAAAAGTTCGTCATCTGCGTCATGAGACACGTGGGCACGTTGAGCGCCGGAACCGTGAGACAAGGCTCAGCGATACCGATCGTAAAGATCGTTTGGCCGATTCGGGTATCGAGAACGATTATCGAAGGGACTCGCAAGAAGCCGATCGACGAGAAACCCTCGAGTCTGATGACGAAGGTTTCGTTACGACACAGTTCATCAAACACGAGAGACGTCATACCGATCGAAACATGAATCTCACCCCCTCGGAAAGACGCAAATACGACAAATACATCGCGGCCAAACGCAACGATCACGTTATCACCTCGAAACCACCGACCGGTACAGACAAAAAATACGAAAAAAAGGTCGCCAAGAAGAGTGGCACGATGAGCAAGGTCAAACAGTTGTTCAGCAAAAAAGAGAAAAAAGCTAAGGAGGAAAAGAGCAAGAGCAAAAGTGTAAGAAGCGGAAGTAGCGGGGCACTTACCGACGATGAAGTTACCATGAGATATCGGGAGTATCGCGGTGATCAACTCAGAAGTGCCAGGAGCGCCAGGGACCTGGAAAGCGACGTTAATCAGGTAAGAAAATCGACTTCATCATCATTTAACTTAAATTTCTTTCGCAATTATTAAGAGCCAGCACATTCCAACTTTTTCCCGGTATTTTTGACGCGTTCGAGAGCGAACATAAAATTTTCCGACAGCGCACGACTAAAAATAGAAATTGCATTACGAAAACCTCTTAGCAAGTGCGTCGCTGTTTAAACTTCGCACACACCGCTTAGATACGTAATAATGACGTAACAAGTCAGCAGAGACTTATTTCGGAGCCGACAAAAGCGAATCCATCGTTAAAATAACAAAACTCCTTGGTACGTGCCAAAATTCACTTAACGTATGACCCGGCGCGGTTTCATTAATATCAGATTTTTCGTTCGCTCGCCAAACACACGCGTCAAAATAAAAATCAAATAATTGAAAATCCATCGCGAGTAGACTCGCTAATTGGATTGAAATCTGCACGAACAATATTTGAGGTGCACATCGGCTCTTCGGTCTCGCTCGAAACTCAAAGACCAATTCGCACAATGACTAGTTGATCGATTGTTCTCAGTGTATTTCCGGTAACGAAAGGCTTAGCGCACGATTCAATTACTATTTGAATTTAACTTTGATATTCGCTCCTTTACGAAGATCCTCTTCGAGTCACGACCGATGATTATCAAGATGATGCTAATGATGATGATGATGATGATGATGAACCGAGCGCGTAGCAATTTTGGGCAACTCGATCTCACAATCTTTTCTCACCGTGTCTGCTATCTTCGAGTCGCTTCTTATTCAATCCATATATGTATATCTCCCATATATGCACATATATATATTATGTTGTCTTTCGGATTACGTCACAGCTAACTGTGCATTGCTACCGTGTCTACAAGCACCTGGCATAATGCTTTATATGTATATATGCTTTTGCCACAATTATACACTCTCACATGTATATCGGTGTGTGCAAGTCTGTAAAGAGGAAGAGGAAGAAGAAACAGAAGTAGCAGAAGCACCGGTGAAGGCCCTCCAGGCAAGCTCGAGCACTCACCGACTGGATCTCTCACCCACGCATGAAACATCGCTTCTCGCAGTTTTTTCCTTTCGCCCTCCACCTTCGCCACTTATTTATTTTTTTTGCCATATATGATCCAAAACGATTTGCCATATGATCGTTAATTTTCGCGGTTCTCCAAATGCAATCACGTTTACGCGGAGGGACACTCGGTCCTCAATGTTTTTAGCGAAATCCGCAAGGTTCCGCACAGTTCCCGGAGGTCGAAACTATTCGCTTCCGAATAGTTTTTTCGTCTCTATTCGTTCTACCTGCTTCTCGGACTTTTTCCTTGGACACCACGAAGTAGAACAAGCAGATCCTCGCGTACACACAAACACACGGCGAGAAACGGAACTTCTCCCAGCAATTCTAACGGTAGATAGGAAAGTCCTGTATATATGTGTGCTCACGTGTCTGTATCTCTTAAAGTATATCCTGGCGTGTGTATGCTTTTCGGAATTCACGCCATTTCGAGTGGCCACGTCACTTTCCTCCTACTTGAATCTTGTTTACGAACACATACGGTTATATTTCACGCAAGCAAATAAAACGTTCTGTCGTTTTCACAGTATCGAGTGATCGCGGATATTCTCCTGCGAAATGTTGAATAGACGGTCACCAACTTGTACAAAAAAAACAACAACTTTGCTTGTAATTGAAAAGCATTTCTAGCCAATTAAGGGAGTTCGATTCGAATGGAGATTCATTACTAGCCCGAAAGGATTTTTTCGTGCCCGCGAATTAAATTTTATATTCCATCAATTAATATCGATTGGTTTTTTTTGTTAATTTCACGTCGATTCACCTCGAAAAAAAACGAGCAAGTTTTCAACACGAATCGTTCGATCGCCAGGATTACAGCCAAGATTTAATGAAGAGTTCGTTATCGAATTCAGGATAAGAGGTCAAATTAATCCATTTGAATCGGTGGCTCGAGACACGCTTGTTATAGAGATATCGCAAACTTGGTTTTATTTATGTTATCGCGAGTAGCGTGACCCTCTCCTCTGCTTCGCTATTTTTCTCCTTTTCAACGCGAGAATTGAGCATCGTGGTACAGCAAACCCCATGTGTACAGAGATGCAGGTACAGCATGTGTGTGTAAGAGAGTGCGGAGGATATATGCGAATGTACAATACGCGAAGCAATTAGAGCTAACGAGGCGTGAATTACGGCGATGGATTTATCTCGAGGGGTAGAAACGGGGGGTCGCAGATAAATCTAAGCGAGAGTAAAGAGATTGCAGCGACTTTGCTATTTGTATCCCTTATGCGTTCGTACTTCTCACTATATTGCTTCGTTTTAAATCCATCCGCGTTGGTATATCGTAGCAGATTTGTACAGCTGCGAGAATTCAACCTGTCCACCGAGTTACGCCGCTTAATGAAAAGATTATTATTTATTCTTAACTTTGTTCCTGTTGAAGTTTCGACCAGACGATTTATAACGACGTGGGAATAGACTTTTTCCCTTTTCTCGTGAACGAGCATCGAACAGATATTTCTCGTGCAATGGGAGTTATGAAAATTCGTCAGGATAATATTTCTGTAAGAAAATTCAATCGAACAAGAAATCATCCCACCATTACCGAACCTGCGGAATCTTATTTTTCGTGCTTTTCCCGATAGACACAATTACGACACCCCATCGTGACTGACTCAACAGACCTTTTCAATCCGAAGACTTGGAGGAACTGTGAAAAGGCCTGTCACTTATTCTAAGATGAAGAATCACAGTTCAGCTATAAATCGTATTCGTTCGATTAATCGTTTGCCTCCTGCAGCGAAAATGGTCAAATCCGAAAAGCATGTCGTAATTCACAGCCTAGATTTCTTGGTGATTATAATTTGACCTAATTTTTACTTTTTATGGCGAAATACGATTTTTCGACGATTATTGCTCTTACAAAATGTCACTGATCATTCTTGTATCACGAAGAATCGTGGAGCTGGAGAATTTAATGAATCGAATAAAAGCAAGAGAGAAGATTAGGACGAGGGGGTCACGATGCTTTTTCCGAGACAAAATAAATAGCTTCGGCATTTTGTGAGCCATTAGAAAGGGGAAAATAAAACAATAAGAGTGATAGGGAGAATAATTAAATTCGGTAAATAGTATATGCCGCGGTAGTAGTAAGTTAAAAATATATGACTCGAGTGATTAAATTTATGCCGTTGAATTTCGTGCTCGCTTATTTATCGGCATTTCTCGAGAACCTTGCATCGGCTACGAAGTATCTCTGTCTTTCTCAATTTCACAATAGTCTCCCGGAACAGTTCGATAGAGATCGCATAAATATTCTGTATACACAGTGAATGAACACTGGTATATAACAGGTGCTGGCGCGGTCTTTTCCCGACGTCTGTATGCGCAACGAATTGGTCAAGTGGCATTTAAATTTTAACACGAACCAAGGAGTCAGCCAGCCGATAACTATATTCCTATATATTGTAATTCTCTCTATTCCTCTTTCTCGCTCCTACTCCCATAAAAACGAGCCAGCAAAGTCGCCAACGTTAAATTCACCCACACACAGAACGGAGGGAGAAAGAAAGAGAACAAAGTCACGGCGAGTCCAACAAACGCACGCGTGCTCGAAGCAACTTTCTCGCATAACAGCAATAATATTTCGCCAGGATCCCGACGCCCAGGTGCTACACCAACAACACAACAAAACACGCTTCGATACCTCTCGAAGGTGAGGCTGTTTCCACAACGTGTAACAGTCTTGGCTGCTGAAGAAAATCCTCCATATCATGTTCGCGCTTCAGGTTCTCACATGCAATCAATTTTGACAAAAAAAAGCCTCATTTCGTGCTGTTGAGTTCCAAAATTGCTAATTTCGTGGGAGATTCGATGTGTCAATGGGAACGAGCCCACACAAATCCAAACCGGGATCCAAAAACGTGAAAGAAAAAAAAAAAAAAAAAAACAGTTTTTCTGGTAAGGTGAATGGCGAAATAAAATCGTGCGATTTTCCGCGAAGAAATGCACGAAATTTGTAACGTTTTTTGTGTCCCGTTTCTCCGTCGATTGCCTGAACTCGGAGTTATTTGTCGCGCGTGGGTTGAGAGTTTTTCGTTGTTGTTGCATGGCAGAAACGATTTCGGGTACACTCTGACCGCGATGACTGATGATGGAAGATACACGAGTGGACGTATATAATCCTTTTGAGAATGTTCTTGTACGCGATCGATCTTATGTGCGTTTGATCGGTTATCGTGCAAAGCCCACACACGATCTCGATCTTCGGCAAGGTCCTCGACGACCGAATAAGAAAAGAAACAAAAACTGCTCATAAAAAACGAGCGGCGAAATGTGGAGGTGAAAAAGGAACAAAAAATCAAAGGAAAACGAGACCCACGCGCAAATCGGTGATCGATGGCCGCGAGTCGAGTTCGGTAGCGCTAGCCTCATAATTTTGTTTGAAGAGGCGAAGACCATAAAAAAAACGGGGGGATATACAAATAGCGATGGCCCCTCGAGAGCGTGTATGAATGGCCGTTTTGTAAATTTACACACGAGTCGACACTCGATCCACGAACATCGTCCACCGGGATCGCGAAAATAAAACAAACATTCAAAACGAAGGGAGCACGAATTATCGAATTACCGAATAACCGGTGGGTGAAGGAGGACGCGATGAGTATCGATGACGACATAGCGCCTTCTCGAAAAATAAACGAATACAAACGGAGATCCAAACGGATTTCGAATTCGGTCACCCGCCAATGAGGAAACCAGCCACACGATGACAACTTCAAAATTCACTTATCATTAACTTTCCGTGTCACCAACACGCTTCTCCAAAGTAAGAGGAATCGAATTTGACACTTCTCTGATTTTTCAAACCTTCGCATGAAACTTTCTTTTGCCAAATGTGACCCCGAAGTCGGAATGTAAAAACAAACATTTAATTTCGCCGATCGATCGGTATGAGAAAATTTCTCCCAAAAATTCAAGTTCGTCATATTCAAGTTCATAAATAATTACTAGCACAATTTTTCACCTGCAAAATGATTATAGCAACATTGGATTGTGTCGTTACATAACAAATGGATAATCCAACAATTTGAGCATTATTATTTCTCGCACGCAAAGAGTATATCTGTGGACATAATAATACACACGAGTCTCCAGCGTGCATCGTGTGGCGAGGGAGATCTCTGAGGTATTCCAAGAGGGTCCACACCTCCTTCGTATTCGCGAGGGCGATCAAAGTATAATCTCTTATAACATGGAAGAGAGAATGAGTCAAAATAAAAGAAATAAAGAGTCAGAGAGATCCGAGCACCCACAGACTATGACCTACACACACACACTATCGAGAGACCTGTTCCGATGAGATTTCTACAAGTCAGAAGAAAACACTGACTCGATGCGCATATATAAAGCAAACCTCGACAATATCAGCTCTCTTATTATACCGAGAGCACCTCCGTCTCTATCACTACAACACCAAGGCTCATGCACTTACTCTACACCTTTCCATCCAAAGTTCACACTAATGGCATTTTGCTTGGATATATGTGTGTATCCATAGATATATAGAAAACCTACTGACTGACGTATCGCCTTCCAAAGCGGTGCATTTGAATTTATTAGCCTACTTTGAGGCTCGGGCGTGTTCCACGATATGCTTTGTTATGGGTATTATCTCGTCATTGTGAATAATAATGTACAGCACACATCAAAGGAGGATGTTTTTTGAAAAATTAATAATAAGACAATAAACGTTCGATAAACATATTAAATTTGATAAAAATCGACTTGGTTTCAGTTTCATTCCAGTTTCTTGAGAAAACAACAATTTGTCATTCCGTCGTTGACTTCATCGACTAGGACATGAATATTCGTCGACGAGTTTTGGGTGAAAATGAAAAAAACGAAAATTTCACATAAACACGGTGTGCAGAGAAGAATAAATTAGTACGTAGGCAAGAACTGGCTATATTTATTGTTTGAAAAAAGTCTCAATTTTATTTCGCAAGGTTTTTTCTCTCATGTTTTGAATGAATATGTCACAATAAATATTTCAGCGATGAGAGAACGTACATAAAGCAGAGAGAAGGATTGAGTTGCCAGACTTGTTACTTTTGTTGTTTCGCATACTTTGAAAACTCGGTGTAAGAATGTTGCACTTTGCTGCTTTATGGCAGCTGAGGACCATTTACACCTCCGCTGGATTTCTCTCTCTCTCTCTCTCTCTCTTATTTTCTCTGTCCCTCTTGACGATTTTGTTGAGACTAGACGAGCTGCTTTGTCGAATGGCAAAGATCTTGCGCAGGATCGCGTTCTTCGTTGAGTCTTGTAACTATGAGCCTAGTCTGTATGTGTATTACGAGACCAGCAGTAACGAGAGAGAGAGAGAGAGCTTTTGTGGTATGCACTTTGTTCATAGGAACTGGATCGCTCTTCCGTTTCCTTCTATGGTGTCTATTGCTCCAGAGTCTTCTCCACCCGCCTACCCCCGCTTTCTTTCTCTTTCATTCCTGAGGGCATAAAACTGTTGAGATAATATTGCCAGATAGCTTATTTATCGGCATATCTCTTTACTCTGCTGCCACGAGCTGTGGAGAACGAGAAGTTTGCAGCCGCGCTGCAAGTCTCCCAAGTTCCTGGAGACGCCTATGCTGCTCCGGAGAAGAAAATTTTTGAAAACTTACGACTCATTGCTTCCTCCATTTTTTCACGACTCTTTTGTTTTGTCTGGATGAAGAAAATTCTTCAATCTGACCCTAAGAATAATCGATGAACAGTCATTGGGATTTAGCAATAATTCCCCCATAAAAATCCTCCATTTGCTGCTTCGGTTTGACATACACGTTGCGTTTTGCTTTCACACATAAATCCAAACGTGCTTTTGTTCTACTTTACGAATACTCTGCCCTCTATTCTCTCCCCCTCGCTCTTTCTCCTCCTTCAACTTTCTTCCTTCTCAATATCTCTCGTTGATTCCTTCACCGTCCGCGCACTGTGTAGGATCGGGTGTAGGTGTTTTAGAACGTGCACGCCGCGAGTTTTGTGTAGGCGCCTTCGTTCACCTCACCACGATATATCTCTTCTCACGCCACACGGAGGGAGACGCCAAATAGCTTTTGCCGCTATCTCGACTTGACTCCACAACTATATCCTCATCTTTCTCGCCAGTTTCCTACCCTCCTTTCTTCCGATCCTCTCGCACAGACTGGCGGAGATAGACGTATACGTATGCGCGGGAGGCATGAAATTTCAAAGAAATTTTTATCTTCTGGATTTGGCTCCATTCCGAAGATCTGAGCATCCAGAATTAATCGAATAAACAAATTTAACTTGACTGCATGGGATTTTCTGTGAAATCCTTTACGAACATTACGATATACCAAATGGAGATTTACATCGCAATTCAGAATCCCGTTCGAACGTTGAAATTGCGAGAAAATTGTGCCTAATTGGATAATAAATATTGTGCGAATATAGGAATGAGCAGAGATATCTAGTTTTGATGCACGAATTAACGATTTCGCGAAATAATTCCATATCACGCGATCTGCGTGCACGATTTATTTATTTATTTATTCTTTGTGGATTCATCGGTTTAAAAAAAAAAAAATATTTCATACCTTTGGATCGGACGATTCAGGACGCACGAATGGTAGATCGTGAATTATCAAGGAAAATGCTCGACTTCTGGACACAAAATCGTTGCTGCATTGAGTGGAAAAAAAATCGATCGCTCACTTCATGGATTTTCGCGCATCAATCAATTGTGCAATAATTTTGTAGAGTCTCCGCGTGGCGGCGGTCTTCAAAATTCTTATAAGTATGAAATGCAATCGGGCACCATATTGGTTTTGTATCGAAAGCCTTATATGAGTCGATCGTACTCCGATCTCCTTCGGGCCCCACTTTCGCAACGAAATTAAAAATCTCTCAACTCGGGATCTTTTTCCCACCGGTTGTGAGTCTCTGTCGAATTTCCTAAAGGAGAAAAAGCATCCGGGCAAGTACATACATCTATGTAAATCTCTCATGTGGCGAAACACACGTGTTTATAAATACTCTCGGTGCAGGCTGTTTGCACGAAAGAAACTGATGATGATTGAGCGAAAGAGAAAAAGATAAGTAAAAACGGGGAGAATGAGGCAAGGGAGAAAAAGGATAAAGACGAGTGCTTATCACGCGGCGGCACTCGGTCTCTCTCTCCATATAGAGATTGTAAAAAAGTATGTGTCTCCTGATTCGTCGTTTACGGACATGATCGTCTCGCACGTCGCGAGAGTTTTATACTTTGGAGCTGTTGCGAGCAGCAGAGCGCACAACTCGATTAATCACTCTGACCAACTCGAGACGCTTTGCTTGCCGAGAAAATACGTAAATTACTCGTAGCTTAAAAACAACAACAACAACAACAAAAAAGCCAACACTTTGCACTCCATTTTTTTTTTTTTCACCCAACCATTATTTTTAAACCTTTCGTTACATTTGCCGGTAACACCGAAGCTTATAATTCATTAATCGACGTGTATTCACCTACTTATTCTCATATCAAACGAACCTCGTAGCAAAAAAGATAAATAAATGAAAGAAACATGGCCATGATCGCGTGTCTTGGCTCCCGTGAGTCACTCGACCTCCGACAGCGGGCGACATCGATCCTCCGAGATCCTCGATCGAGGTCTCGATTTCCTTATAAGTGATCCGAGACACGAATCCCTAAGATATACACGTATCATTCCAACACACGCATAAATTTATTTATTTTATTATTTATCCATGATTTACTTTGTGTGCCTCTTGGATGTGAACATCTGAGTGCATATATGCACTGGGATCGATTAAAGGTCGCGACAGAGTGCCTCGTTTGCTGCATCACCGATGCAGTTGGACTTTTTCCAGAAATCCATGCATTTCGAACCATTTACGTTAACCGAATGTTAGTCACGTTTGCTGCTTCATTCATTTTTCAATATTGGCCACAAATTTCTCCAGATTATTTCCTTTTTCGTTTAAAAACGAAAAAAAACGCGTTTTCAAACTTTACCCGGTGAATATCACCGATTTCATCGTTTTTATACAACTCCAAGTTTCATTGAGTGTGAATGAGTAAATTTTAGTGATACGCTGCGATCTTTCACATAGTTGTAATTGTGCACCTCTCTCGCACGGGATGACCCACTTAGCAAGGTCGCCGAGGCAGAGGCAAAAAGTTTGCAATGCTCTCTTTCGTCCCGACCAAATCAGCCGGCACTCTCTCGTTTCTCATCTCACTCACGTAATTCACTCGACAAAAAGCAGACACACCAGCGGAGGCAAGCCTGAAAATGTATTTATCATCGGATCTCGAACAGGCTGCTCTCGCGACTGCTGGATCGGTCTCGATCGAGTTTCTCGATCCCATTAAAATTTACGTCCTGGTTTAAATTGATGAGAATTTTTTATTCGCACGAGTCATCCAGTCTGTCCATAAAAGAAAAAACAAAAAAAAAAGAAGAATCCATTGAAATTATATTTAATTAGCCTCGGCAAAAACTTGACCCAGAATACTTTCGTTTATTCGAATCACGTATGGCGAATTAACCATCCAACCCCATGAGCCAAGGCGACGTATGTAGGTTACAGCAGAATAAAAATAATCTTTCGAAACTTTTCTTAAAAACCTGCTTCCCATGAAATCTATCACGAAAAATATTTTCGCCGAAGAAAAAAGAGAAGAGTCGCACATTCGCGTCCAACATTTTGAATTCGGTTGCTCAACTCTAGCTGTGCGCCCGTCAGTGTGTCACATGAACGAGGTTGCGGAAAAAAAAAAAAAAAAGAAAAAAAACAGCGAATAACTCGTATGTGAGCCAAACGTGTTTCAGGGCTCGCCTGCACCATAATAATGCTGTTGTCTCATAGAATAATTGCTCACCGGCTGCGGACAAGCACACATGGCATCGTGTGTCCAACGGAAAAATGTACGATAATGACAATAATAATAGAAAATAATAAGCTCGTACAAATTTGTACAATTTTACGACACGTACGAGGAAAAAAACGAGGACCACTCGAAGACAAGGGGCTGCTGCTGGTAATCTGACGAGACGAATTGCCACATCGACATTCTCCCTCAATATAATAAAACAAACAGCACTTGAATAACTCCCATAGAGCCACGACAACGAGACGAGAAGTGAAAGATATTGCGAAATTCAAACGATCGGCCACCAACCTGGCACATGTCGCATATATTTATTACATATATATGTATTTATAAAAAGCATACTGCAATGATAGGGCACAGAGCAACGGCGATCTGGAACGCGAGAGGGCAAGGTGCTTACCTATGGAAACTAGGAGTATAATAAAATAAAGGTTGAGCGATACGAGCCACTTGGCTCAATCCTCTATCATACAATATCGCCAGTTTTCCATAATACATTACGATCGAAACACAATGCTGACGTTTCAACTCGCGAGACAATCGCCAGTGTTGTTTGGTCCATTTGGAGCTGATTTAATTTATTATTATGATGCAATAGCCACAATAATAATGATAAAGTTTCGGGTTAGAAAAAAAATGGAGAAATAAGATGAATAATTTTGTAACAGTGCTGCGAATTTAATGCAACTTTTCAACCAGTCTCGTTGATTCATGAACAAGCCAACGATTCGTTTTACAATTTCGTTGATTGTCGTTTTCAAATTAAACAACGAAGGTCGTTCCTCATGGGTATCGTTAACGTTTTAATGGCAAAAGAGCTAGCATAGATTTTGAGGCACGTGCGAAACGTGCTTTTCACGGTTTATTGCAATGTTTAACTGAGATTATGTTGACGAGTTACATCAGTAATTATAAATAAGTGCGAGAAAACGTGTCCGTTCGTATACATAATATTTGTACAATTAACATTTTCAGACCGTGTCTCTCGCTGCTACGTATACTCCGGCTTTATTCACTCAACCAACATTTTCTACGTGTGCATGTGTGCGCGGTTTCCGTTCTCTCGAGCTCGTGGCAGCGAGCACCGAGACAACGAGAGATGGAAGGTCGACTCGGCGAGTCCGAGGCTCTGTCATACAATACATATTATGTAAAAGGTGAATTCTTTCACGCCTTCACTAATTGACGATCCGAGACTTACTCATTGATTACATAGGAAACAGAATCGTTCTTCTCGTCATCTCTTGACGTATCCACTAAATTCCAAACTCAAATGTATCGTAATCAGTTGAAAAGCAACCCGGGGCGATAATAATCTCAAAAGAAACGAGAAAAACCACTTCACCGAACTACAAAAGTGGCCTCTCAATTATTGTAATTTTAAAAATCATTAAAAACCCTCGGTCATCCATCAATTTACTTTCATTCTCATTTTACTATTGCGCAGAGATGAAAATTTGGGATTTACTGCCAATCTCATCAAAAGTAGAAATTCGATTCAATTTTTTATCTCGATCTATGGAGAATGTTTTTTCTTCATTTCGTAATTGACTCAACTCTCGATTATTTATAGAAACGTAATGAGAGACTGGCAACACACCTGCCAAAATCATTGGAATGTGAGTTCCGCGAAGTTTGCTCGGGCAAATCGCTCGAGGCGCCATATATCTCGATGTACACTTGTACACATTATACGTAGCTTTTCCCTCTCGTTGCAGCAGGATGCAAGTGCCCTTTATATTCCCTCACGCATACTAAAAGCATCGCACGAGTCCGGCGACTGACCGAGAACTGGGTCTCCCTCTGCTCTCTCTCTCTCTCTCTCTCTCTCTCTCTCTCTCTCTGTCTTTCTCATCGACTCTCACTTTTCATTTCCTTCGGTCTCGGATTAATACACACCCGCAGGGACTGTGTAGCTTCTCTCTCCAAACTCGCCTGCGTCGCTCTCCTTCAACGTCAATTGGGCAATGGGCAAAAAGCATGAAAATTTCATTTTTACGCAATCCCATTACAAACAAAAAACCTTTTATTTGCTACGATCTGGAATAATGATAACGCCTGCAAAACGTGCGTCAGCATCTTCCCCCTTTTTTTTTATCATCCTGCGTATTAAATTCATCATATCACGCGATCCTACAAATTTCGTTCAACCGACTTAGTTTATTTCAGCTGCGAGCTCAACTCCACATGTCGAAATTTCTGGTCAAGTGAATATTTACTGCAAAAATTTTCATAAATTAAGGCCAAAAAAGAAAAATAGCACAATCTCGAGAACAAAATGTTGGTCGATCAGACAATGATATTTGACCATGAATTTGAGTAGAAAACCATAAATAATTGAACTTCGATTCAAATACCATGGAAATATGTAAATGCCTCTTTTCATTACATTTAAACATTTCGACAAGATTTTTTTAGCACGATCGTTGACAACGAGTTAACGATCGTCATATTGTTTTTTAGAAGCAGAATTTTTCACGATATTTCTACGAGTCTTACGTAATTATGCGAAGTCTCGTAGTGGAAATATTAATGTCAAAACGGAAAATGTATTAACCGCGAGGTTCCGAACGCTCTTTTGTTTGTAGAAAAAAATGGGAGAGAAGAAAAAAAAAAAGGATAGTGGAAAACTTGGTTACGTGCACGTTGGATATTATAAAGCGCGTGGAAGACTTCTGACAACCATTGATTTCATTCTTTAAGCACGAGAATAGTGTCCGCGATGGATTTATGACAGAACACAACGACGACGATACGAACAAGCGTGATAGAGAAAATCTGTATTATTATATATCTTCGCATACTCCTCCAGAGACGCCCGGAGCTCTGTAGTGTGCATAACTCGTTTCATTCGTTCACGCCACGCAATGCATCGGTACGAGCATTGGTCAAACCTAGAATTGCGTATTTGTACGTGCAAACGGCACTTGAATGAAAAATTTTATTCAAGGCGTGGCTAAATTAGCCGGAGGAATGTTTTTTTTGTCACCTCGAAGTTGAAAAAAGGTAAATAAATATGCGAAGCATAAAATAATTGAAAGAATGCGATAAAAATGTTTCACGATCTTTCGTAATAATTATTACTTTACAAAGGGCAAGTTTTTTTCATCGCATTCATCGATACAGAAAAGGAATAACGCGAATGAAATATTGAGACAAGATTTTCTTTTCGAAATGCGATTCTGAATAATTATCTGAAAAAACATCGTTCGTTATATTTTTCCAACGCGAAACAGATGAACGGTAATGAGGGTTTTAAACGCAAACTTCTACAGCCAATTTCTCGTTAAATGCATGCTATATTTTTTTCCTAATTGTTGCTAAGGTTTCTCAACAATTAACAGAGACGATCCCACTTTGTATATGAGCAATGAAACTTTGTGTGTGTACCAACGGTTTTTCTCTTATTGATCGTGGGTAAGGATAGTCAAGTTGAGTAACCAGGAGGACTGCTGGCCAGCTACGTCGACACGATTATACTTCCGTGCTTATATAATATGTAATAAGTACTCTCGAAGCGACGGGAAGACGTGCACCAAGTTGTAAAAACGACGCGAGGTGCGTGGATCGCGAGTACTACATTTAATACGTACCTTTTTTTTTTTCTACGAGACTCCTCCATAGGAATTTATTTACGTGCTCGTATGAAATGGAGAAATATAGAATCTTCGCATCGCATTAGTTTTCAGGCCGATCGCTAAATGTTTATGCAAAGAAAGAAAATCGATGCAGAAAGAATTCTCGCGCATCATGAATCTTCCCACTCAATTCGATCCAGCTTGCACAAGCGGCGGTTTAATGATTTTTAACGGGGTCAGCCTAATGAACTGTCAGCGTCACGGATTCCGCTGCGAGAATCCGGCCAGAAAAAATGTCCATAAAGTCTGGGAGATACGAACGAGGCAAATGAAACTGAGGATTTTTTGAACTTTCTCATATTTTCATTGGTTCCGCGCTGAGCGAGTCTTTCGAAAGTGAAAAAAATAAGTAGGTGTCGACCAAAAATGGAAAGACCGTCAACGTGCGTTATTAACTCGAGTTAAAAATATCTGAAACTCATTTTATTAGATGAATCACGGTCGTTTCCATACAAATTTTCCATGTCGACATGTTTCTCGTTTCACCCACAGGACGATACTTAGATTCAATCGCTCTATTCATTCCGGCACATTGACGTAAAAGCCGCTCATCGTCTCGCGGTAAATGCTATAATTCCGCGAGTGATTAGGCGACGTCGCCTCGGGTGAAAACATATTCACGAGAGAGCGGAGGTCTCGTCGTGAGACGTGAAGACTGAATGAACGTCGAGCGTTACTTCTGACTGGTTGATCGTTGAAATAGCTCGCTTTTTCCTCTCCCATCAACGCTTAGAAATAACAGGCTCGACTATTTTGTAGAATGCACATTTCTCATAAGCACATAACGACGTTTCCTTGACGTTAAGCATAAACCGGACAAAATAAAAAGCGGAAAATTATGGGGGGGCGCGTATAAATTCCTCGTGAAATTTCTATCCGCTCATGAATAAGGAGAAAATAATAAATCAATAATTGATTCGTACCAACGTATATGAATAATGCTCGATTTTTTGGCCTTCACTTGGCGAAACGCAGAAAAATATGATCGCGTCATGATGATATTACGTGCGATTCGCGAGACAATAAAGATCCTCGAGATAAAAGAATTCTTCGACTGGCCAGAGAATATCCGGATGAAAAGAGTTGCAGACAGAAAGGAGAAGAGAGAAAGAGGAAAAGGGATGAGGTTACAAGAGAGAAGATGAATATGAAAAGAGGCCGAAGAGGACGAGCGGAAAGGCGTTTGCAGACACTCGATTCAAACACGCGGTAAGACGGCTCTCACTTTCACGTTGTTGCCGTGACCGAGATAAAGATGGTGGCGAATTACCGCCAACATCAAGTTGAACCACTGACTCAATGTACATATACGTATTTTTAAGTATGCCCAAAAGTGTGTACACACCGAAGAGCCATATCGAAATAGCCAGTTGTATGGCGCGCTGACCGGTATCCCGGATCCATATAAGGAAAGACCTTCCACGTGCATATGTATGTATTTAGGATGTATACATAACGGTTTCAAAGTCAAACAGACCATTGCACACTTCCACAATCATTAAATTTCCAACTTCCCCCCGAAAGCTCTCTTTCCCTTCATCCTACGAAAATAAAAAAAATAATGACCGAGCGTGAACACACGACAAAACCCAAGTTTGTCATTCCGCGCACATCGAGCGTGTCCCACGTCAGATTATGAGCAAAAAGATAATTCACGAGAGTTTTTCATTATTTTTCGTCGCCAATGATCAATGCATGATGGATTGATCATAGAAAAGACGTCAGTGGATGTTTATAATTATAGTTTCCATAAGAAAATCCGTAATTCATTGATGCATGGAATGCGACGCGTTGAATTGGTCAATTGGAATTGAAACGCCTCGTGGAAGATTGAGTGCGTTGTATAAAGTCAGGGTAAAGAGGATCGAGTACGTACACGTCCATGTGTACAACATTTTCCATATATATATATATATATCTCTCTCTCTCTCTCTCTTTCTCTGGCAAATACAGAGGAAAGTGGGATTATCTATGAGCGTAGAATATACATAGACATGAGTAGATAAAATGTTTCTATACAGAGAGGTAGCCGTCTCGCGTGTCGACGCTCCCGAAAGGATCTATAGATCAGTCCTTTAATTACCGGTCTGTAGTTGAGAGGAGAGCGCCGCGCGGCTTCGATTCGATCGCATGTTGCACAAACTCTTTTTCTCTCTCTCTCTCTCTCTCTCTGTCTTGCGTGTGCGATCGGCGGCTTTGACCATAATCCACCCATATATACACATAGCCAATGGTCCAGTAACACGAACTTATCTCTCGGTGTGTAGTATACAAACAGCGACGTATACGAAAGCTGCGAGACTCTGTATGTGTGATGGCGAGTGCGTTCGCACGAATACAACGTTACAGTAGAGGTAACAACATTTACCCGGCTCGTTTCGCAGCTTACAAACCACCAGGAGAGAATAACTCAGCTTGGTTTCTCTTCCCCAGCAGAGTCTTTTGCTTCACCCCTGGGACCTCAGCCCTCCTGCCTCTATGTATGACGCATTATCTGCTTACGCGATGTCCCTCGTTCAAATCTCCAAGAGTTCTCTCTGGATGCCTCCTATGCTCCTGTTGAAACTCAGTCTTTCATCTCGCGTCTTCGCTCTCATTGTCGATCTGTCCAAAAGAACAACCGAGCTCGCGTATCTAAAATATCCCAAGATATTCGCTGCTAATCGCTTTCGAGTCTAGTCACCGTGCAAAATACGCCAAGCGAGAGACGGGACGAAAGAGTCACCTTACAGCGTGTTTGTACCTGGAGGGCTTATAACACACGTTGGCTCTAAGTGTACCGAGAGCAAAAGTTAGATCTTATAGCGATATAGCATTATGCTGTAGATATATATTACGTAGCTCGAGTAGTATTGCCGAATGGCTGTTTTAAGCGTATATTTATAAATTATTTTATGTGTGTAAGTTTGAAGAGAACACGTGCACGTTTGCTGAATTGCGAATCGTCGTAGGTAGCTGAGTAATAGAGACTCTCTGCATTTGTAGCATTCGATGTTTCGTAACTCGACGTATTTATTTATAGACGCAATTCTCTATGGGTGTGCCTTCATATTCGACACTAAGTATACGAAGTTACATACAAAAGTGTACGAGTGTATTGCAACGAATGCGTTTTGCACAGGTACTTGCAACGAGGCGTGGCTCTCGCTCGATATCCTTCTCTTTTCGTTCTCTCCTGGTCTCTCTTTCTCGCTTCTTTCTCGTGCCTCCGAATCGCCGTCGAAAGTAATACTATTTTATAACGGTTTGGCCTGATTGTACGCACCGTTTGTTCCTCTGATTGTTCCACCTCGATTGTTTATTCTTTTGTATTACTCGCGGTTACTGTGCGAAGTAATACAAATATTTATATCGTCCAAGTGAGCTCGATTGCTCGCAGTCGTTAAAGAAGCTTAACCCAACGAATTTAAGCAGGTTCTAGTCCATACCGATCGCATTGAGTCCTTTTGTTCTCTGACGTTCGATTTATAAATCCAAGGATTATAATTAAATTACGCAGTGACTGGATAAAATGCCTGAGGGGCTTGAAGAAAAGGAGCGGGATAGACTGAGAATATTCGTGGCAGGTTTCACATGCTGCCATATTTATATTCATACATATGTTTATTATGTTGGATACCTGAGGGTAAAAGGGGTTGCTGCGCTCCGGTATTACCGATACACGTTTGTAAACATGGGCCTCGACGAGCAAACGACACGGTGGTCTCCCACAGCCTGGAGAATCAAATATATTATATATATCGATATACTGCTGAGAGAAAAAGAGATGGAGATGACGGTGAGCCCCGGAGGTAGAAATCGAAAGTGGATTCTTAAGATTCACCATACGAGGCTGTGGATATTTGCTGCTGTTGCCAGTATTCTTTCTCTCTTTCTCTCGAGCGCACACGCACACACATACTCTGGTTGGCCAGCGCTCTTGGACCCGCTCGGACCATATATGGATCCCGTTGATCCGCGGATCTATCTCTCCCTCGACCCGTACCTACGAATACATACATATATCTACGCTCCAATCCTCCAATGCGAGTTTTCCTCGCTCACATACGTTCCTTTCCTTATTTTTTTTTTTTTTTTTTTTTTTTTTTTTTTTTTTTTTTTTTTTTTTTTTTTTTTTTTTTTTTTTTTTTTTTTTTTTTTTTTTTTTTTTTTGCTTTTTGTATGATTCATTTTTCTTCCGCGTCCAGATTTTTCTCCCCCGAGCGAAATCACGTTTTCATAATTAGGACTAATGGCATACACAGCAAAGTAGCATGAGAGAAACGCATCGGTCGATATATCGTTCGAGCGAATATTTCGTGGAAGGGTTAGCCCCCACTATTGGCTTACTCCGCGGTGGTTAAAGGCCACACAAGAATTTATCCAGGAACGAATTTTCATTTTTTACTTCTTTCCTCTCGTAGCTCAGATTAATCTCTTTCCTGCTCTCTCGTTCTCTTACGCACACACATACGTTTACTCTCCATCGATCCCCGCCTGCCGGAGCCATCCCATGAATGCACTTTGTGCCGCTTGGTGGGAAATTCCATGGACGTTAATTTAATTTAAAAAAAAAAGCTCCTTTTTTTCGTTCAATTTTCTCTTCAATCTTGACTCTTTTTTTAATTCTTAATCGTGTTTTGTTATTTCTTACCGCGCGCTCTCGCTGCACCAAAGAGCGCGAACCACGTGCATTCTCCGAGTCTCGCTTCTTCTCCGTGTATTGCTGGGCTTCGTCCTCAATGAAAAATCTCAAGGAGTGTGTCCCTATCGACTAGCCTGTCACATGGGCCATTACTAGCGACCGCAGTAAAGCAGCCAGCACACCCGACTCAACGGGGCCCTCTTCCCTCGTATATTTTATATATATATCCACATACATTGCTATTCCATACTATACTATAATCCAGGCTTCCCTGTTCTCTCGCCAACGTTGTAAATTCCGATGTAACGAAACTATCTATCTGGCGTGGCAGAGCGTGCGATCGTATATACATACCGGTCTACCTGCGTGTGTATATTATTCACCGTGGATTAGGAAAGTTCAATAATTGAACGAAAACCTATCCTTGCATCAGGTTCTTTATTGAAAATTCCTGTGCCCTTTATAATTGAATCTTAATGAATAATGCGATTAGATCGATTAGGAGGCGTGTGTGCAGCTTTTGGAATCTGCGCCGTTCCCAAACGCTCTTATAATTATTTTTAATTAAATTTTTTTTTTTTTTTTCGCAAATGTCGACAAATTTGTTTGCATCGTTTGTTTACACATGGGACCCAGAGTTTGATCTCTATTTCATTGAGAACAGAAGGAAGAGAACGAGAGGGAGACGTAAGCGTGAGCTGAATCGAAGATCAGCTTGTGCCGGCCACTGTTTGTTGGACGTGAGCCTGCTCTCTGTTTTCACACGGTATAAATTCGCGGTAAAGAAAACGGAACCGCGACTATATCAGAGCGGAGAATAGAATGTAGACGTGCGGATGCAAAAAATCGAGCAGATTCGTCGGGTGTTTTTCGCGATGCGCTTTTGCTTTCCAATGAAAAAACAAAAAATCGAAGACGATTCGTTCGGGAAACGAGTGCGAGAGAAAAACAGGGGAAGGAGAGGAAGCGACGAGATTGCGAGATCAATGAAATGTGAATGATCCTGTATAGATATAAGTTGGGAGAGAAGCTTCACCTGCGCGGAAAACCGCGCGTTGGGATCAGGCAGTATCTTACGTTTCTTCGTAACCGGTGATCGCCAGCACATATCCACCACCTACCTGTTTGGCTGCTGTAGCTGCTGGTTGATACTGTAGCAGCTCTATGGGGAAGGCACGACCTGGTACACAAACGTACGTTCGCCCGGGGCTTCACGACACAACAATAGTATCGAAAGAGTGGCCACGTTTCGCGTGTGTATATGTGTAGAGTCGTTGCGTTTATGCGATATCTCCGCGGGATCTTCTCTCATATAAAGACCATAATGTATATCGATGGAGGAACGTGGAGAGGCTGTAAAATCTATTCTTACGGAAGAGTCGTTAGGGCCTTTTGATTTTAAGCAATCGTTATGTATAAAGAGAGAGAGAGAGAGAGAGAGAGAGAGCGTCGCGCAACATCTTCGTACTTGTATGTATCGTATATGCAGTGTCCAAGGGTCGAGAATCGCGACGGGAATTGCTTTATTTAATAACAACGATCCTCGTGTGGACTCAGGAGAATCGCGAGCCGCACAGCAGAGAGCGAGAGACCGCGAAAGCGAGAAAGAGAGAGAGAGAGAGAGAGAGAGAGGGTAGCAATAAAATTGCTCCGGTGTGTATGTTGGCTGAGCCAGGGCAGGGATGAAATATACATATAGAAAGATTAAGTAAGTCGAGACTCCCGCTTTAAGTGTCGTGTGTCTTTTCTCGAGGCTCGCGGTAAAACAGACACACACACACACACACACATAGCCTTTCTCCTGGAAATTTGCCCTCTCGATCGCGTGTAGTAATAATATTATATGAGCTATAAGGTCATACATGTAACGAGTCTCAGATTTAAACTCTTGTCTTGGTGTTTAAAGTCCGAAGTGAATGAAAAAGCTTGCGAGGAAATGGCCACAAAGAGATGCACAAATGCACGAAATTAAATATTGTCGAGTGTATCGATTATTTTTTCTCTTCCGTCTTCCAATTGGCGAAATATCCAAATAACTTTAGCTCGAATCGCGAATTTCTATCACATCAGCTCCGAGAAATCTTTCCCACGCGCGTGTTTAACTTTTCTCCATACAGGTAGACGCAGCAGAGTGCATTAAAGATAGGCAGACAGCAACAACCTGCTCTGTCGACTCGCGTCCGCATATATATTCTTAGACCGAAAATAAAGTTATATCAAATATATATTGCGTTTATATACACAAAAGCGTGGGCGTCTGGGAAAAGGCAGATTGTCAGGTAAATGCCCGCCTCCTTTTGCCAGTACCACCGATCTATCCTAGTCCTATATATTATTACAATTATCATTGTTATTATGCCGAAGTAAACGTGCAATTATATCGGTGTATGGGCTCGTACAGCAGTTGTGGTAGTTGCTGTGTTGTTCGGTATTTGACCCAGTGAACTCACGGGAGCACGCGAAATACGTGCGAAGCTCCAAGACAATGAGATAGCCGAGGCCCAGTCCGCAATCTCTTATAATAAATCGCACGTGTATGTTCCCGTACATATCGCTTTATGGCTATTATACTCAAGATATCGACAGTCTTGCCGCGTATATAAGTTAATAGTACCAACACCCTCATATCCACCGCTTATATGTATTATATATATATAGCAATTGCATATGTGTGTCTGCGTGTCTATTTACCAATGTATAGACTCAGTGAATAACTTGTCAGTGGGTTCACACGTGTGAACAGGTGGCTGATGCTCGTACCGTTTACTTATCAATGGGAATCGATCAAACACATTCTAGACGTGCCTTTAACGAGAGTTCCACGCCGCATTTGCACGATTGACATTATACATTTGCCAGGATAACCAAACCTCGCTTTATTATATTCTTTATAATACCGCCATGTAAATATTGAATTAATCGTACAGACGTTTCAATTGAGCAATGAAGTCCTCTGAGCTCGTTGCATGGGATGCTAAGCAATCGATCTATGCGCTTTTGTTGGAAAAAAAAACCGAGCAATCTTCCGTTCCCCGGCACAACAAGAATCAATGTTGTATTTGTTTTTTACCATTTACGGCTTTGGTAATTGCGTATTTTAAAGAAAAATTATTCAACGCCGTAGAAAATCGGACAATTTGTACGAGAGAAATTTGTTTGTTCGTTTGTTTTTTTTTTTCATTCTCGTCATACTTGTTCGAGACTCGTTACATATGGAAAGCAAATATATGTATGTGGTTCGGCGGAGTCTATTAAACATGCGGTGGAAACTGAATGTGGACGTATTATTCGGCCTCACCCAACGATTTTACAATATAATTGGATCTCGCAATTGAATAATGGCCAACTTAGATATAACGATAGACCCATAAACGCCCACACACGTATATATTTGATAAACATGTGTGTACCGTGAGCAAGGTGCGTCGAGAGTTGTCTTAAAATGTCTTGGAGGCTCGTTTGTAACCGGCCCGTTGCATTTTATTTCAGAACGAATTCGCGGATCATTATTTTTCTCGTATTTCTTTCTCTCGTCCGCTTTCAGTTGTACGCTGAAATCAATGTCGAAAAGATTTTCCCGATTCAATTAATCGCGATCATATTGATTAGAATCTCGAGGGTTATTCGCTCGCAGGCTCGACAATTAAAATAGTATTAGTTTCTGCCTCTACGCAATATGTAAAGTTACATACGCATCCGTATGTTTATCCATTTGCTTTGTGGCGTAGAGAAACGAAAGCAAGAGAAATAGGAATGTAACGTTTTATTGGCACGAGGATAATTAATCGTTTCGCGTGCGAGAGTAATTAAGGTAGTGGCTGCGGTTGAGATTGCGATAATCGGTTGGCAGGACGTTCCGCGAGAGAAGATGGAGCGAACAACCGCGAGAGTTCCTAATGAAACGCGTTCACTCTCGCCGGACTTTGTATGTATACCGTGAGAGTGAATGGCGCACATATCCACACACATGCACACACGCACACACAAACATTTACAAAGGAGCCCACAATTACGAGAATCCAATGAAGGGAGAGAAAGAGATTTACAATGAGGATGAAAAAATAAAAAGATGCGACGAAGTAACGTCAAAGTTGTCTTTTACTTAACTTTTGGTGCAGAGGAAAAGCCTTCTTGTTTTATACTTTTGTTCTGGCAGTAAGACAAGTCTTGAATCTCCTTATATCAGTTTATACATTCCCATATATTTATATATTCCGATTACTGGCTGCATCGCATAAGGGCGGAATCCGGATTATTCAACCTGCAGAGTGACTCGATTCTGTGTACCTCTCATTCGTTTGTCCGTTTTGCTTCGCAAGTGGAAAATACGTATCGATACGTGTTGGCTTATAAATTTAAAGCCCTTCCGGCGTTCGAAGCATCAATACATACATATATTTCACCCTCGGTGGTAGGCTTGTGCGACTGAAAAAAAAACTAAAGAAGGAATAATGGTTTAATTAAACGCTGCTTAAACGCTTGCTAAAGCTCCGCGACCGTGTGTGTCGCTTTTCCTCCTCTCCCACGGAGGACGACCAGCAGGCAAGCCACCTTCGATTGATTTACAGCGCGTCCAAAGTAGAAATGGCCTGTACTAGTCAGACCTCACTTACAGAACTCTTCGAGATACTCCGACTGTCTTTTATACCCATACATTTTATATCTATACACAGTATACACGTATTTCTATCGTTATTTCTATCGTCGAGTGAGTTTTATGCAAGAACGCATATATTATCAGTTTTAAAAGCCCCCAGGGGGAGGGAGAGAGAAAAGCGTGGCGATAAACCGCGGTGACATTTACTCCACCTCTCGTACACGGGCATACAGAACTCGATCTCTCGGTCGAATCCCCTGCTGTCCTCGCCGATAGTCCTTTGACGATCATTTCTTTTTTTCTTTTTACATCTCTCGCTCGACTCTATACTTTTTTCTACTTCTACTTTTTCTTCTTCCTGGTTTTATCTCCCCACTTTGAAGTCACCTTTTTTGCTTCTCTCACGTTCGTACGCGAGCAACTAGCATTCGTGTGGTCCACGAGATAGCCATATCTCAAGGACGCTTGCACAACTTTACCGCGCGCGCGCGCGCGTTAACTACGAGCGACTGTCGGACTTGGCGAACGCGAAATTTTTTGCTCCACTTTTTTCTCGTGCCAGAGTTGCGGCGGTTCTCGCCGCTCGTATATATGCATTCCATGAATATTTATCCACTTTTTTCACACCCGAGCCGCGCTCATACACTCGTGACAGCAGCAAATCGCGCATTTTGTTTTTCGACAAATATTTTTTATTCCTGACCCGTTTTCTCGGAATCCTGAATATTCGAGACTTTGGAGAGACCGAGTGTGTAACGAGGAAGAAGTTAACAAGAATTCTGACCGCAGGCACAGGCTCATTGCTAATTAAAAATAATTTTCATCGCACAAAAAGAAAAATAATCGGCGCGCCAATTTCTATGTTTCATCAAATACACGTGCAATTGAAATTTAAATTAAATACGCCACGGGATAATTGGTACGTTGGTCGGAAAGAAGACTGGGTCGAGAGAACAAAAGTTTATTAACGAGCTCTCCCGATGACAGCAACGCGCGAGCCCTACGAACGCGCGGCTTAGTTTGTTAATATTTTTTTCTTTGTTCTCGTCACCTCGTGATTTTTCCTTGGGGACGTCAATCCGGGATTTATAAAGGCGCACTGGTATATAAAAGAGGTGGACAGGCATCGCCTGGTTACGCGGATAAAAAGAGAGTTGTTGCTGCAGATTGGAGAAGATGCGGCTGTGTAAGCGGCTGACGATGGTGGATATGGTGTTAAATTAAGTCTTTACCAAGTGATGCATACAAGCTCTGGCGTATGTCTATATAATTCTCATGTATACGTGCTCACTTGTGTAAAAGGAAAAGAGGAATATTAATGGGCAAGACGAAGGTGGGAATTATGATCGTTCGAAACATCTTTTTCTCGCTTGAGCCAAACTCTTTCTCCTTTTATCGAAGATTGCACAACCTGAGAATGAGAGATGACAAGTTTATTTGCTGCCGCTTAGCACACGTAGAGTGTTCGAGTGACAAGTGAAGCTCGTCGAGAGGACCGAAGCGAGAAGAGATAAAGATTAAGAAAGGAAGATACATAGAAAAAGAGGGAAAGGGAAACGGCGGAGAGGAGGACGAGAGATTGAAAGTGCGCGAGAACGAGCGTTTCCCAACAAGTTTAATGTATAATAATAAATACTCAAGGTATTAATTCATTCGTGAACGATGGCGTGGACATTGGCCGATTAATTGCTGCGATTAATAATAATTAATAGGGTTGCACAGTAGGCGTGGGCAAAACGCACTAGAGCCGTTCGCGTTCACGCGCTTTCAAGCATCCCTCGACATTTTTCCTCCCCTGCTGTCTCCTCTCTTTTTATTCTACAATTTTTACCATTATCTTTGCGCGTCCAGCACACGCAACGTCACACTCTGTTTTATTTTTCTCTTTCCGCAGACACAGGTGGCGGGTTTACTTACGATAAGTGTGGACCGGAGCTTCATTCAGAGTCTTGATTCACGTTACGGCTTTGCCACTATCCGCCTTCTTTTTCACAGCTTCCGTCTTTCTTAACGAGTCTTTCCTTCGAGATTTTATAAAAAGGAGGGAAAAGGCTCTCGTTTACGGTATGAGAATGCAGTCGCACCTCATATTGCTTTGCTTTGCCTACGCGCGTTACACTTGTCACTCGGCCACGAATGCCCCGCACCGAATGTAGGTAAATTCTCAGGCGACAGAGGGAGAGAGAGCAAGATAATGTCTAGAGCGAACAAGTTTTTCGAGAAATTATGGTGCACCAAGATAAACAGACAGGAGGCCGGGAGATTATCCTCTTAATGATAAACTGGCCAACAAATCGTGACTCAGGTTTAATCAGCAGATATACTCACAGACAGTTAAAATCACTCAGAGGCATTTCGCGAATAACTTTCGCCCAGACTCTCGAGTTACTATATATAGAAAAAGTGTAGCTGATAATGAAAAAAATAACACCACGAAAATAGCCCACAGTCGATTTGCAAAGCGATTATTCGTCACGGACGAGCCTCACGCGACATTTACGTATATATTTTTGTAGTCGCTCTTTTCAATTTTTTATTCTTCGTAATATGCAACGATTTTACTCTGTCATTTTAAATGTTCTTACTCTCAGGAGAGTCCCCACCCCCCAAGGCAATTATTATCGAGTGGTATGGAAATGAGGGAATAACAATTATTTGCGGGATATGCGCGCGGCTATAGACACCATCAGCCATTCGCTGGGGGGCCTTCTGGACCTCGCCTCTTTACAATCTGCTCTGTCTCTTTCTCTCTTTTACTCTCGCTCTTAGCCGCTCACAGTCTGCTCCTCCCGGTGCAGAGACTCGCGCCATCACGCGTATAATTTCTCATTATGCAAATGTGGGTATGAGCAACGCGGCGGTCGCACGAGGACGTCCACTCTCTTACACACATGTGATCGCCTCTTACATATGCCTTTTCCGGAACGCGCCTCTATCGTTGCACCAGCACGAGCCAACTCCTCTTCCCAGACTCCCGACCCCATTATGCGCCTCATCCTTACACCCTGCACTCTTTTCTCCCCCCCCCCCTCCCCCCGCCCCTCAGCTCGCTCATCCCATTCTTCGAAAACATATACGAATAATAATCATTATTGTAATATTTGTTTTTCTATGTTTCTCGTTGCAGGTGAGTTTACGACTTCGTCCTAACTAGCCTCTGCGCATATATGAGAAGTAGAGAACGTGAGAAATAATGGAAAGATCGCGAGCTGTCGTTTCGGTAAGCCCCCCTTTTCTATTTTTCCAACGTTAATACCACTTCGAATTAATTTTTTTATTCACTCCGTATCAGACGATATAAAATGGAGCAACTCAAATTTTCAATTAACCGAATTTACAAATGAATCGTAAGACCGAGCACGTACAACGAAACTGAACCGATGGAGAGTGCAAACGAGAGATAAATAACAACTTTGCAGCTCGAATTCTGTTTCTTCCTTCCTTCACTATGTCAACGAGCTCATTCAATTGCTGTATACAAATCGATGCGGGGGCGCGTCGTTAAACCTGTTGGCACACATTGCGTAAGACTCCTTCCCTGATCATTATGCAACGATAATTCGCTATTATTATTGCACCGTTGCGGATACAATGGTTTAAATAGGCATGTGGATAAAATCGGATTAACACCACCGCCGGGAATACTGAAAGAAATATCTCTAGGGCTCTGCATTTTTCAACGTTCTTTCTTCATCAAAATTGAGTCGAAAAATGAATCGACGAACGTATAATCGCGGCGAAGCGGTTGAAAATTCGAATCTGTATCGTTGATGTCAAAAATCTTCAATCTTTTTATTGCTGTTTTGACTTTCGTAGTGTCAACATGTTCCCCGAGCGAGTAGACAGATTCGAAACGGTATCAGATTTTCATCCGTCACATCAACGATTGCTTCCGAGATTTCTAACGCTCGATAAGCCTCCCGTGCGTGTACCACGGGCTCGTATCCTGCCTCTCATCAAGCACACACGATTGAACGAACGAGACAAGCATGATGGTACTCTCGATTTCTCTCTCGTCATTTATTTATACCATATACCCATCACCTTCCCCTAAACATGCGACTTGGAGCTTTTTTTCTTGCATTTCCATGTGCATATTAATTCATATATGGATTTTTATGGTGTACTCATTTCACTGGGATATTATACTCGCACGCTATCGTTCTCAATGATCGTCTTTGCCGCTTGTCGCGCAATTCCAACAATGTAATCCTCTATCCTTTTCCCATGATCCCTCTTACCTACTCATAAATAAATGACATGAGAAACAAGACCCTGGAGAGTTTATCTCTTTTCGTATTCGTATGCTCCGGCTCACACATAAGCGAGATATTGGATGCATTAACGAGTCCATCGATCGTTCATTCATGGGAAAATCTTGATTCGCTAGTTATCTCGACGGTAACATCTTCACGCACGGCCAGTGCGTACATACGTGCGTGTCAATCTGTGCCAAGAGAGAGAGGGAGAGACACGAGATGGAGCGAAAGAGATTAATTTTACGAGACACGCGTGGTGATACTTTGTAACCTTTTATTATTTCCTGCCATTGCTTTAAATCACTTTTGTTATAAAAATGTTGTTTTTTCAATATTACAGTTCTAATGAGACGGAACGTCTATAAAAGTTGAGAAATATTTATAACCACCATCAACAAAATATAAATATTCTTTATGACGTTTTAAATTCCGTTAGCATAATGGGCGTATAGGCAATACACATGACGCATCGAGATCTCAACGAAAAAATGTAGCCCAACTCTGTTTCAAATTTATGGCTTCGAGTTTTCATTTTTTCTACGAAAAAAAAAAAAAAAAAAAAAAAAAAAAACAAAAAAAAAACAAAAAAATAACGATAAAAGTTTGAATGATGGAG
Organism: Campopleginae sp. 14b; assembly: GCA_030522525.1. Classification (NCBI taxonomy): domain Eukaryota; kingdom Metazoa; phylum Arthropoda; class Insecta; order Hymenoptera; family Ichneumonidae; species Campopleginae sp. 14b. Next base: position 44,718 of record JAPYYS010000200.1, read on the forward strand.
AGCATGATTAATCGAACGGATAAGATTTTATTCGTGCAACTGAAACTCGCATTCATTAGTGATTGTCAAAAATGCTCGATGCTGCTGTGGCTGTTTCTTTTCTACTTTCAGTTTTTTCTTGTTTTTTCTTCAAGATCATAAATATCGTTGACGACCGCGTATAATCTGTAAAGCATAAAAGTCTCTGTCCCGTGAGCGACATATTAGGCGAGAGTCTCTTATGAATCGAAAGAGGCGCGAACGACGACGACGACGACGGCGACCTCGACCCACCCAAAATAGTGGATTCTTCCCGAGGCGACGTGAACAAGGTCTCTCTCGTCAGATGTCGCCAAGTATTTCGAACGATTAGTGTCAAGAGTCTGTTTCGTATTTAATTTCGAAGGCGCTATGCCGTAAATGTAAAGCAAAATGGTGCAGTTGAGTTTGACGAAGCGTATAATGTTTTTAGCTTTTCTGACACGAGGATCGGAATCGAAACGTATATTCTTGACAAGCCCGCGTTCGTTTTTTACAATCCCGAATGGCTCATCGAAGCCCCACGAATACATTAAATTTGACGAGTCTTGTATATAATGACATGGACCGACATGACGAGAACCAAATCGCTCAATTCACAAAAGCCCTCACTTGCGCCCTTCTGACTCTGAATAGCTTTGCCATCACAAACCCGTTGTATTTATATCCGTTTGGCTATGTATTCCCGAGTCGACCGAGTGATATCTCGCCTTGAATCGGCCGGCGTCGCGGCTGTGTGAATTCGAAAGTGAAATCGCGCACCTTACGAGGTCCTCGCCAGATAGACGGACGCTTTTTAATCCTTATTCTCATCCAATGATAATCGGCAGAGCGCGTTAAACCTTCGTGCGTCATATACTACCGCAAAACAAAACAAAAAACAACTATTCCTTGAGTCAAAAACGGCAAGTCATCGAGTAAAAGCCAAGAAATAGCCCACTAGTTTCTCCTGATCGTTCAGTCCTTTTTGCCGAACATAAATCGTTCTCAAACGCAAAAAGGTATCCGGATTATGATGCAATCGAAAATCACTTTATTTTTCTCCACAAACTGCCGAAATGCATATTTCTACGGTACATAAATTTACGGTCTGCCTCAAAATCGCGTGGACCCCTTAAAAAATGTTGGCGATTGAGAGAAGGCTCGAATGTTATGATAAACGCGACGTAATCGGTCCATAAAGCGTCCTTCCACATAATTACATAGAAATTCGAGTCCGGAATAAAAGTATATAACGACGATTCCATCTCCTCGAAACCTTACGAATCGGAAGCTCGTTGTCAGGATCGTTTTGCTCAATTTAAATGGCACGTATTATTGGGAAAGACGCAGGGAAGACGTTGGGTATTTCAGGGATCAGACGTTAAATGACGAGGGATTTATTGATACCGATTAGTAAAGCTCGTTGCAATTTCTTGTGATACTCTTCAGCATGTACGGCATTAACAGTGAAATGTTCCCGTATCGTGCATACATGTGTACCTACGCAGAATATTCTTTGGCGTATATACAGGTGCCTATTTATATCTGTAGAAGTAACATTGCGCGTAGATCGGCAATGGAACGACTGGGGGGATAGTCTTCTATTAATTTACAGTTTAATCTGCGCGTCGAATCTCTGTATACGGACATGGGACATCGGTCGCGGGTATTGCCGCTCGGTAAAACCGTCGTTGACCATATATTATCGTGCTTAATGTTGCCACGCACTCGACGACAACGACAACGACGATCGTAGGAAAGAAGGGAAGCAACAGGTGCTGGCTCTTTGCCGATACGTGCATATTCACTCGGTCCTGCTCTTTTTTCCCTCGATCGCTCCCTGGCTCACTATTTTTTTCCCTTTTCTTTATATTCAATCTTTTTCCTCGGCTTCATACGCGCGGCTTACACATAATACACTGTCACGATGACCGCAACCCTGTCGTTAAGCTCCGTCATTCGAGCGTCTCGGGCTTTCAAGCCCGCGCTCGTGATACACAAAGACCGAGAGACAAAAAATCCGCGGCAAGTTTTTATCGTCACTCCTGCATCGCGAATGATGCTTTGTGACATGACTTTAAAAATTGCGATGGAGAAAAAAAAAAAAGAAGAAAATTCAGATAAATTAAAACGAGTCTCGCGGACGTTTTGTTTTTTCTTGTACGAAAATGTCGAGTGGATAATAACGAGAATTCATTTGCCTGATGATTTAGTAGAAAAAAAAAAAAAAAATCGATGGGCTGTGGGATTGAAAAAAAATTCATCGACTTTTTCAATTACGAAGAAAATTTAAAAATGGCAATTATTATTTTGCCATCAAGCTGGAAGGCGCGCAGCAAGTTTGAAAAAACATGGATTTTCATACTGTAATTATTGAAGATTCGATCTCTTTTTTGACGAAATTATAATAATCGTGTCTCGTTGGAGAAGAGAAAATAAGAGGCCAAATAGTTGAAGCACAAAATCAATATTCGCCAGGATAACGATGATTGCATGCATTGCGCGTGTTCCTCGTATATCCACGTGATAAAGAGCAGCGAAAAGCGGGAATCATAATGAGCTGGAAACCGCAGAAAGGATAAAGAGTGTGCAAAGTGGACAGAATCATTCAGAGCCAGTCCTGTTTACTCTCCTCCGATGCTGGCTCAAATCTCTCTCGGTCTCCCTCTCTCCTCCTCTCTTTCTCGTTATAGTTAAGTTTCTCGTTGCGGCTATCGGCAAACTGGAATGCACTTGCAAGGCCGTTACTACTGGAGCGTTACTTATAGCCTGGCTGCACAATCGTTGCTCTCAATCTTTACAACAAACTAATCGAATATACATGTATTAAATGTACAAGATACATAACTATATCGTCCAACCACAATTACTCTCTCGTATGGGTGTACTCTCGCGTGATTAACTGCTGGTCGAGGTTATCCCCTTTCCTCTTTTCCCATCTCATCTATTTCGTGTAAACTACATCGTAGTAACGGAAATAGCCAATAAAAAAATATATTTCGCCCGTTTCCTCCGTTTCTTTCGCCCGTTATCGTTATTACAGGCCGAAAAATTAATCTGTCAAAGCTCCGTTACGTTTCCGCATAGCGAAAAAAAAAAAAAAAAAAAAAAAAAAAAAACAAAAATATCCCAAAAACAACAAACAACAAAACAATACGTACCAACGATATTAATTATTTTCACAATAATTATATTAATCATTGCTCTAATGATAATGGCAATGTGGATATTTCTTACAAAGACCTGTGAGAACGAGCGAGCTCAACAGCACTCGATACTATTATATTCTCACGCGTTCTGACGTCAATTTTTCCGATCACCAGACCGGAAAGATGACGTAGACTCCAGAGATTCGCTCATCCCTTTCTTACTTCCTCATTTTTCTTCGCAACTCGTACGACGATGATAAAGTTTAGTGCTCGGCAAACATTGCTCATCCTTATCAAAGATATTATATCCAGGTCATACACCTCCGCGCTCCATCTTCTTGTCACTCATCGATGACTCATTACGTACACTATACGATTATTGCGTTATCGAACGTATCGATTGGAAAAATATTCTCGTGTTTATTATTATATCTGTGAGGACGGTTTTTGCAATCAGTAAGAGTCGCGACCTAGTAGCCTCTCGTTTACATGATAATTACAACTTGGCTCAACACCCTTTTCAATTTTCAACGTACATCTTCCCTGCTCTCCCGGCTCTCAGTAGGCTAATATAACTTTTGCAATATCTACCTAACTATGTAATTACACACACATACGACTTATTGCGCGAATATAAATATATATGCAGATTTATGCACTGTAACGTGTTTTGCATATATATTTAGTTTAGAATATTGCTTTGTATTTTTCTCAACGTACATCAGCCTGCTAGCCGTGCTGTCTGTGTCCACGAGCATCGCGTGTATGAATTTATTAACATGAAACTCGGCCAGGTGCCCTCGCTAAGAGTTTCGCGTTTTCGACATTATTATCTACCGGGCAAATGTTTTGCTTCATAGCGAATATGGGCCGTTCCAAACTCTATTAATTCGACCACGATTCTCCATGAATCTTTCTTGCTAACATTTCTGATTAGCTCATTCATAAAAAATCCATTTGCACGGACTTGCATTATCGTCGATTTGCAATCGGCTACGAAAAAATCTCAAATTTTGGTCTTTGAAAATTGAATCAAAAATACTTTGCTCCTCCTATAAATAAAAAGATAAAAATTGTTGACTCACCGATTCTCGAAGATTACGCGAACCATCCGTGCTTCTTTGATGAAATTATTTCGACACGAGCTTGTCCTGTGACTTCGTTAAACATTCCTGTGGAAAAATCATGCAAATTGTTTCATTCGTCTCGTCTCCAAATTCTTTTAGAACTTCGAACATCTGCTCCTAAATAATTTTGCTGAAGGTCGGCAAATTTGACACGGCAGCATTTATTCAGTGACATTCTATTCCGCACATTTTTTTGTGACAGTGGAAATTCCTGAATGCTATTGAGGCGAATCGCTTGCTGACTGTAAAAACACTCGACGAAACCGTCTGTTGTTTCTTTGGTTAACCTCCACGGATTTATCCACATACAGAGACACATCGAAATGGAATTGCACGAATGCACGTGTAGCTTACGGTGCCTATGAGCGGTGGTTATTAATCTTAATAGCGATCTAGAGGCTGCCAATTATAACAAAGCCTGGTGTCAGTCCTCGTGCTTTACTTTTCCTTTACACGTATCACTCGAGTGAGAATAATGGAGTTCTGACTGGCGATCGATTCCTGGTATTAATAAAGGAATAATTTTATGAACCGATTAAGACAAAAGTTTGCCAACGTTGCGGGTCTCACGAGACGAATGAAACGGTCGATTTCATGAATTCCAGTTAAAAATTCGTGCTAAAAAACAGTGAAAAAAAAAACAAAATAATTAAATGGTCGCGATAATTGCTAATGGGTGTACAAATTACTGCGATTTTTGCGCTCCAATATACGAGATAAAAACACGAGTATATAAGCTGTTAATTGAAACGAAGCTGCTGGGTGGGAACTTCCAGGAAGCGATGCGAGGTTATAAAATTCATGACGGTTGCGCAATCTCTGTGGTTGAAGGAAAAACCATCGCGTGTCGCGACGATTGCTCGAACTCACGAGTGCAAAATAACGTATGAATAAAGAAACATTGAATGACCGAGGGAGAGAGAAAAAGGTAAAGAAATAAACAGGACACAGAGCACACGCGAGTATACACTTTGAGGAATTCGTTACGAGCGATTCGTCGCGGTCTCTTAATTGTCTCTGTCGTGGGCGTCATTGATCACACTGGCTTATGTCACCTCGATCTATCATTACATTTGAACAAAAAGTTTCTTTCCCATTTTGGTAATACGTTCGCTCGTCCATCGCATTGTGTGAGGAATACAAATTTTCGAAGGTCCGTCGCATGGAGCGTAAAAATCATTGAACGAGATCATTGACGCGAGATTCTGGCAAGGACGTGACTTCGGGGCCGAACGCGCTCGACCGAGAGACTTCTCCGGAAGTCGCGGTGTTTCAATGAGATAAAAAGAAAATGATCTCATGCCTCGGCATCGATCGAAGAAATTTATTGATTTTTTTTCTCCATTCTTTTTTTATTTTTTTATTCATCGATCAAATCGACCGCAGTGGATGTACTTGAAGGACACTCCAGGTGATGAGGGTCTCTGTCTGCTCCCCTTTTTTTTCTTTCTCCATGTCCCTCTTTTGCTCTCTCTCTCTCTCTCTCTCTCTCTCTCTCTCTCTCTCTCTCGTTCATCATGTTGAGGGCAGGGGAGGGCAGGATTGCCTGAATGAAATCGAGAGTCCGGATTATCTGGGATAAGTCTCGTCGTGACCGTAACCGTAATAACCGTACCGATTCAACAGGAGCACCAGGGAACGTTATAGCGCGAGAGACCCGCAAAGGCGATTCAATTCGCAATGAACTGCGAGCCCGACCAACGAGAATTTTTTTATTCCCTTTTTTTCTTCATGTTACGATACTTTTTATAGCGTCTGCCATAATTGCTAGCAGGCGAACGGATTACCTCTTTCAAACTGCCGACCAATCAGTTTCTGGCAGGCTTTTTTTTCAATCCCGTAGTGTATAAAAATGGGGCAAAAAAAATTTTATTTTGTATTTGCAATTTCTTGATGAACGAGTATATACGTTTTTCTTTTTCCAAATCCAAGTATTGCAAGTTTATTTGTCCAAGAGGCTGCATCGTGCTGGAGAAATGAATTTTTTGAAACTTTTACGGTTTTTTTTTTTTTTTTTTTTTTTTTTTTTTATTTTTTTTTTCACCTTCGCCTTACAAAGGCTCATCGAAAATACCGAAACTGAGTTTATAGTTTAGTTTGTTGCTCAAAACGATGTTGAAGGAAAGCCTAGTGAGTACGAAGGTTTTGTTAAAAATTTCCGTTGATAATGGTCATGTTGGAAATATTGATGGATCTTTTAATCTTGAGTGAATGAACGTGATGTCGAAGTTACGATGGCGTTGATCGGAGAGCAACGTGATGAGAAAATAAAACTTGTATGGCGAGGGTTATAAGAATTTTCTCTACGACAGAGAGTCCCCACTCGCGATAATGTATGCATCGTCTCTTCTCGTGGCTGTAACAACTATGCGGTGTGAGCAAAAGCAGCTCGAGGGATAAAATCAGCGTCAAGATATATTTTCCTCGCGTCCACAAAAATATGCCTGAGGGAATTTCTTCTTCCTTTCTCTGTTGGCTATAGATAAAGGAGGAGAAAACGGGCGGGAGGGAGTGAGAAGAGAGAAAGAAATTGCTCCGGAGTTGTTCAGCACTCGTTCGTGGAACTAAATCGCGTTTAAACAGCTCACAAAGCGGATCGCTTCCGGTACGACGACGACGGGTGTGTAAACCCCAACTCCTTCTCACTTGTCTTCTCTTCTCTGCTCTTCCTACACTACTCTACTATACTCGCTCATTTATTCTCTCCTCCCCCTCGCTTAGTTTCTCGAGAGACTCGCTGTCTTTTCTCTCGGTGCCTGATGTGGATCACCCCATAATTCTCCACTCTCGTCTCAAGACGCCACAGGAAACAAAACAAAAGAACCAGTTGAAAAATAAATCGGGCGTGATGCGCCGCCGCACGGCCCGAATCAGGCCCCGGGTCTCGAGAGATAGTTTATTATAGGTGTGCAACGAGAGACGCGACCAGCCTCGATCGACGCTGCATCCTTCGGTGCATCATCTTTTTCGCCATACTCCTCTCCATCTATTGTAGACCTCGAGTGTACATTCACTCTGTACACTGCTACGAGATTAAATACTTGGACACGTTACGCATACATCTGAACGGCGATCATTAAGTTCCAAGCCAAATATATATCGCGTTGCGTTGTCAAATATTCAGAGACATTCCGAGGCTTTCCGTGGGAAACGGAGCGGCGAAAATTCGCGTGGAGTGCGTAACGAAAATTTCGTTGAAATATGATCATGACATGGTTTTACGTGATTCAATGAACCCTATGAATGTTTAATAATGCCCGTGCAGAAATTTTTTGGGGTTCAATCGGGATTCCAGTCAGGGTCCTGATCTTCCCATCGGGATCTGACGTGGTTACCTAATCCGATTCCTGCGTAACGCTTGCAAATTGGATTCTAATTGGGAGCTCAATCTGGATTCTGCCAAGGATCCTGTTGGAATCCATGAGGAATGCCCATTTATGAAAATAATTAATGAAGGCAGTTAATAATCAGTAATACGATGAGCGTTTGTTTACGAATGAATAAGCAGGGGGTGTAGAGATATAAGGCATTGTGAAAAGGCTCTCGTGAAAAGGTATAACGAACGAGATTAGTAGCTGATGAAAAGATGGAGGTTCGCCGGGATGACGTTTTAAGTGCCGATGAAATTGTACGCCGATAAGTGGAGCTTGGATCTCTCTTTCGCTCTGTCGACTCATTTCGAAATAAGTGTAAGTGAGAAAGAGAGTATAAGAGAATGAAGAAAGAGAGCCTAAATTTTCCTCTGGTTTGCCAGCCCATAAGGAACCTGCTCCCAATGGGTTATGTGCGCTCGTCTTTGGTATTACGTGACTCGTTTGTGAGTGTATGTGCACGCTCTTCTCTCATCTTCCTCTCGATACAGGAACGATAAAAGGTCCCAGCCGCATGAGAACCGATTTGCCATGGGAATTTACCTCCCGCGTATCGCCACTCGATATTATTGGTACACATATCGCTCTATCTCTCTCTCTCTCTCTCTCTCTCTCTCTCTAGCTTTCTTAGCTCTGGTACATTACAATCCAATACTTTCCGATATCTTCTTACTCTCTCAAACTCTCATTCTTCTTAGGATCGACCCTTAATACCATCGTTTTTTCTCGGAACTGTATAGTATCCATGGCAGGGTAAAAGTCTGAACGTATATATTGCGATTTATGGGAGGACCAGACTGGCGCGCGTGCGCTCTTGGTGATTTATCACCGCATTTTCTCGACTCGTGCGTGAGAGAAATTGAATTTCGAAGCACGAGTATAAATTCGTCATGTTCCTATCATTTATTCGGATAATTGGACAGAAAAAAAGAATAATTGATTAAAAAAGCTCTGGTCAGATGGAGTTGAGGAAAGTTTCGATGAAATTCAGCAAGATTAATGTTAAGTCGATGGATGCTGGATTTCTTGAGAGCTCGCAGCAACGGGAAAGCAAACGACGATCCCTGAGATATGTTCTAGAAATAGAGGAAAAAAATGTAGCTTCGTTGCGCAGAAAGATCAAACTCACCGACCCTCTTTGCTCCTTCGATACATACATGTTGTTCATATATTCTAGCCAAGATAAATACGCGACGAGGAATCGACGCTGGACTTGGGCGTCTGCTGCACTTTCTGGATTGGCGACACGATTCCAACACTCTTTCTCACTCTCTCCACTCTTCTTCCTCCCCCCTTCTCCCCAATGCCCCCCTTGTCTTCGCGGCTAGAAAAGATATAAAGACGCCGCCACCATATGGCCAGACGGTCCACCTCGCAGAAGAGAACGTTGCATAATCTGCGAGCTTGTTCAACGAGATCTCTTTTCCTCTTTCCATCGCGGACCTCCCTGCTCCTATATTTTCCTTTCCTGCCTTCCTGGACTTCCCCTGACATACCCGCGTGTCACGCATCTGTCCAAACTTTTCGCTCCCTGTCCTTTTCCACCGTCAAATTAATCCTCGCCTTCACCCTTCCTTTCATTTATATTTCAAACTCTTATTTTATTCTCCAGTCGCAAATGCGCCAACACGAGTTGAAAGAATTTCAATGATTTTTCGCATAGAGCTGAGAGAGACAGCGAGACCCTTTGCTGTCGATTTTTATCTGCACTGGCGAATAGAAGCGCCGCCCATAAATAAGACTCTGGGCTTAAGGAAACATGACTCGCTTGTCTGATGAATCCCTGAGCCACCACCGACATCGCCCTTAGCGTTTCATCTGGGTCATCGCCATTCCTAAACCGATTTTCCCTCGCCCAATACCTTTTGTTTTATTGGCACGAGAATTTTGCAAATTTTGTTCGAAAAAAAAGAAATAGAAAAATTAAGTTGACCGCTATATAGGCAGATTCGAGAACTCGCGAGCCGAGAATAGACGATTATTTTCAAGGGCTTGCCCAAATAAGGACGGCGAATATCTATATGGCTGTACAATTTCAGAGTCCTCTGTAGGCCTTGCAGCCGTACTGAGCTGCATGGAATGAGGGTAAGGTCGCGACGATGACCTCTGCCTTTTAATTTTTTCCCAAGTTTGTATTCTTATTATTCGTGTGTGTCTGGGCGAGCGTCCTCCAGAAATCCAAATATGGTTGTGCGATGTCCCACTTGTACTTGAAAGGTGGAGGTATATCCTTCGGACTTGGGGACCCTACAAGGAAAGACGCGTGTCTGGCGACGAGTATATTTCACCGTAAGCGATACATTTGAACTTGAACTTTTGCATCTTTTTACAGTCTCCGGGTTTGTTTGTTTTTTCAATCATTAAAGGCGTATGGATGCGCGCGGCCTCGAGAGAGTAAAAAAGCAGCATGTCTGTCCGCGTTCGGAAGGATCCAACAAGGCGGTAGGATAAAATAGCTGATAAATTAATCTTTACAACTTTTTGATAGCACGCACAGAATCCAAAGGGTTTTATTTCTCGTTTTAAAGCATTAAGGTATAGAGACGAAGATTGGATCGAATTCTGTGATGATGTTTCCGCGGCTTTATAAACGCTCGTGTAAAAACATATTTCCCATGGGGTGTGGGGGCTATTGAGAGTTTAGCCTGAGCTTCGAGCTCTGTCCTGGGCGTCTTTGCGCATTCCACTGGTTTTGCTGCTGTGTGCTATGCATAAACGTTCCTTTTGCTTGGGGTCTCTTGAACGCTTGAACGCGAGAGGGAAAGAGAGACACAGCGCGGAGTAGCACACGGGCTCCCTTCTCAAGAGGAGCAGTAAATTATCACCGTAATAACCCCATGGAAGCGGATTGGATTTCTCACACAGTCTTTTCTCTTTGTCTCTCTCTCTCTCTCTCTCTCTCTCTCTCTCTCTCTCTCCCCCCATCTCTATTCGTCTCGTCTGTGCTGCTGCTTGAAGCTCCGAGTCTCCATCGTCCCTTGAATCCCTTCGCCCTTGTCTCTGCCCTTCAGAGTCCTCTTCTACGCGTCGCGAATGCAAAAGCCCTCATCCAAACCTCTTACACTATACTCCCACGTCCCTCTCTCTGCTCGCTGCCCCCTCGATAAAGCCCGCCATAAAGATACACACATATACAAAAGTGTACATGTATTCATGTCTCCCTCTTGATTCTCTGCTTTTCTCAGTTGTTCGCCATCACCGCTATGCACCGTTTACGCGATCCTTGCTGTTTACACGCAGCGGCGGTTTTATGGGAATGTTAATTGGTGACATTCCACCCTTTTCCCGAACAGAAGTGTAAGCGTAGGGATGAGCAAAGAGAGAGAAAGAGAGGGAGACCGCGTGAGTCAGAGAGGGAAAGAGAGAAAGAGAATGAGAAAGCCTCTCAGGAAGCGCGATAGATAGAAGAAGAAGAAGCAAGCACGCAACACGTTCGCTAAGTTGCGTCGGTTATTCGCACGCGCGCTTCCCTCTCGCTACTTTTGATCCTCCATGGCTTTCGTCCGCAAACTTCGGCACGTCATGATTTCTCCCTGAATTTATATTATAACCTTCGTTTTCCCCGCAAACGACCTCCGCGCGCATATAAAATGTCTCGGGGCTTCAACGCGCCAAGAGGTGCGGACGTGGGATTTATCGAGATTCGCGGTGACCATATTCCCCTTTCTTATACTTGTGGATAAACGCTCTTTTGCCACCATTTTTTCCATCAACCCTGCTGTGGCATCAACCGAGTATAAATGGTATTTTGTTCGCCATGCTTGTCCAACAGAATTCTTTATTCTTGACAACATCCTCGACCTTCGTACTCTCCCACTTTCTCTCTCTCTCTCAATACACACAGCAAACACCCTGATCAAGGCCGCGAGTTGGATACAAACGCTGTCTCTCTGATCTCTTGGTATCTCGCTCTCTTTTACTGTTGATACGTCAGTTCGTTGAAGAAAGAGGCCAAGAGGCTGAGAGAGAGAGAGAGAGAGAGGGAAAGAAAGACTAAGCACCTTCACCCAAGAGTACAGGCCGTCTCCGGAGTACATCGCTGACGACGCGGCAGCCGCGCGGACGATAAACTCCAATTACACCTCGTTTCCTCTTCTCTTTTCCATTCGTTTGATTCCGCACCTACGAAGGAGCAACCGAATGGTGCAAAGGCCCGCCGGTGGAAGGATATCACATACGTATTAATGGTATAAGAGCCGTTGGATTATCCGGGAAAAAAGGGATTTCCATTAACGCGATGCTTCATCGAACAAAGGGATGAAAAAGCAAACTGCGCAAAGTTTGGAACAACCGTTGGACGTTACACCGCAAAACAGCCCGTAATTTCTAGCGCGACTCTCATCATCAAATCCAACCACCACGTAGGCACTTAACAGTTAATTATAACTCAGTCATGCAGTTATGGACTCTTCGTCAATTTTTCTTGGACGATGCTAATTCCCATTTGGTGGTCGTAACTGAAGGATTCTTAGTACTTGAAATGAGTTGGTCGCGCGGCGGCTCTATAGAGAGTTTATAACACGACGAAACCGCGCCCTCCTATCTTCTCCCATATCCTCGGTTCTTCCGTCGTTGTAATTGCAAAATTCTCAAGTTTCTACCTTATTTCCTTCTAACTCTTTACTATACACTCGATGCACCACTCGCTTCCTCCCTCGTGATAGTTCGTTTGTGCTCTCCCGGGCGCCCGCCGGGAGATGAGTTACCGCCGCGCGTTGATGCTGATCGCGGTCCATCTCTCGTCTATTGCTGCATTTCTCGTGGGCTCAACTCACTCGCACGGTGGGCTCTTGGCTCACTACACCGCGATGAAACCAGCTCACTTATAAACGAACATATATACAGATATAAAGATCCTTTTTGTGTTGAATGCTATGCGGATACATCGAAGGTGAGACTCCTCAAGAGTCTTGACACCTGACGGGACCCACAGGGCCCGCCGAGTCCAGACCCACGAGCGATCCCACAGAGGGACGGAGAGGGAGCATCGCGAGAGAATGAGAGAGAGAGAGAGAGAGAGAGAGAGAGGGAAGAACAGATGGAATCCTGGTGAACCGCATCATAGAAATATCCGCCCGCCCCCGGTGATACTCACGAGTGCAACAACGTGCCGCAAGATACGGGGATGAGCGGATCTCTCAGCAAAGAACACCGGCAATCTCTCTCTCTCTCTCTCTTCCTCCCTCGATTCCTCTCGATCCTTCGGTTACATCTATCTCTATAAAGTTTCCATCTCTACTCCGGCATAGAGAGTAAGAGACGAGAGCTTGATTCAGTGATCCCTCTCTCGCCAAGAGTGTATTCCTCTCGACAGGATTGCGTAGTGTTCCCCAACAATCTGGCAAACTCTCGAGGAAAATCGTTTTCGAGATTACAACCGTCGGTTGTACGAATGTGTATGTATAAATATATTGGAATGCGAAGCAGCGCTGGTCCAACAGACACCTTAATTATAATTAGTTCGCCACAAGAATATCGTGTCTTTGTGTCTTCTCATCCGTCGGCGAGATATGCGGAAAGTGTGCTGCTGAGAGTGAGAATTAAAACTACCGGAGCAATAAGATGTAATCGGTATTTAACGATACATTTCGAACGCGATTGCAATTTGCTCGCAGTTTCCTTGCCGAGGCGCGCAATTTACCGAGCGCGATCATTACAAGAGCAAACAGTTTGTCTTGACCTACAATATTTTATTACTCCCCGGGCTTATAATGTCTGTTTTATCGAGTATATATACTCGCGAGTCTCCGCACTTGGTTATAATCGCGTAGCCAGGCGCGAGGTCGAGAGGAAATTAATCGCAAATCGAGAGTTTCCGTCTCTCTTCCGAGAAGTTGGCAAGAGAACGAAAGGACGCGAGGTGAGAAAGAATTGCAATGAGAGCGAGCAAGGCCTTTCCGATAAGAGCACTCCATAGAAATAAGTCGCTAGAGCAAACTACGCTCATAAAACCAAAGCAAAAAATTCAACCGCGGATTCTAATTACCACTCGTTAGACCAATGAATGATGAAAACATTTTCGCCTCTACCCCGGTTTCTTGTTTCTTGTCGTAACCATCGGCTTTCTCGATATATATAAAGACAGCATCGATACTTAACGTTGCGCGATCGCTTGTTGTGTAACTTATCCACTTGCCGCAGGCATTTCATAACCAGATCACCCCGGTTTTACCGATTTTTTACTCTCGATAAGACCAAACCATGCACCAATTTCGCGTTCAATCTTTTTTCCTTCTCTTTCTCACTTTTCCTCCTTCTCTTCATTCCTCTGGCCCATCCTACATCGACGTGCACGTTTCACTTTTTCCATTTCGTGTCTTTCACGATTCTATAGTCAAACTCGATCGCCCCGAGTCCTGAACGTGAAAACATTTTCCGGGATCGTTATTGCCGACCGAACGAAACTAGCAGAACGACCGAGATAATAATAAATATTGAGAAGAAAAAAAAACGGAATCATATCTCTCGAGATTAAAAGAGTCGCCCCTACCTAAGTGGACTTTTGGCGTGGGCGAAAAGTGGCCGCTCTGTTCGACCGTGCGATTCTCTGCAACCGGTCTAACAAACATCTAATAAATATATGTATACACGCATGTATAGTCACGCGATCGACTGCGATCTCTCGCTCCAACTTCGATACATTTCGCCTCAACCAGCACTCAGCATTTTTCGTTCTCTTTCGAGCCACGCGTTTTATCATATCTCCCGATTAAATTCCTACGACGTTATGGACACTGTCGTGTCTCTGCACCATCAACATTGTCGGGATAAAAAAAATATCAACGGTTTACCAGAAAATTACAGACACACGTTGTTTGTTACGGAATTTCCCGTTTGTTTCAAAATTACGGGAAGAATTGCGAAGACAATAAATTCCTACGATCTCCTAGAAACGCGCTCGATTGCGATTATACAATTTATTAATACGAAACATATGAAAAGGTGGAATTAAAAATCGGATTTTGTAAGGATAATGCGTGATGTTTATTGCTAGGGGAAGAAAAATTAGGGCTGGGGGTTGAAAAAAGGCCAGGACTTTTGTGAAAGACCGAACGAAGCGAGCAGCAGGAGGAAGAAATCGAAGAAACGTGTGGAAAGGCGAACGCTCGGGTGCAATTTTGCGATTGCGCTGAGAGACTGTACGTAGAAGGAGTTGCTGAGGTTTCCAATGTGTATGGGGCGTCGGGGTTAGAGCCCGATAGGACACGCGATAAATCACTGCGTAACGAATGCGTCGCTCCGGATCGAAGCAAAGACAGACAATTTTCTGTTACAGCGAGAAAGAGATGCGAAAGAATGGAGGACGGATGAAGATACGAAGGTATAGTGAGGTCTGGAGCGGGAAGAGCGAGCGAGCGAGAAGCAAAAGTTGGTGGTATAAAGTAGCGAAGAATGGAGCGAGCGCGCACGCGGGCGCCATCAGCATCGTCGGAGAAAGAGAACCATGAGAAATCGTCGCTTTTCCCACGGGGGCTCCCGTTAGCGAGAGCTCGCGGTGTTATAAAGAGAAAGAAAGGGGAATAAAAAAAAGCGGCATGAAAATAAAAATAAAGAAAGCGAAAGAATGTGTTATATACAAGCGGGGAGGACCGCAGGGCCCGGCACTTTGCAATCTTGAGAGACGCTCAGGCCGCCCTCAGGGAACTCGTCTTTTGCGTAAGATTCGCCCGTGGCTAACCGATCCAGCATAAAAGCAATAACAGCGGCAAGCGGGAGCACACACCTCACGATCGAAAATATAATTAACGCCTCTTTCGATTCTCCTTCGTCCCGTTCCTCCCGCAAAGTGTTAATCGCTTTGCTGGCAGCTCTAATGGCCTAATCGATGGGTCCGCGAGCTCCGAACGGCCCATCTCTCATCCCCTTATTCGCCCGGCACTCGCGGCAGACTCCTTCAGCCTTCATTCTCTTTCTTTTCCGTTATTTTTTTTTTTATCGAAACGACACGTCGAACGATAAAACAAACAAACAAAACCTCGAAATCCATTGCCAAATTCGCGTGTTTTCCCCTTAAACATTCCCATAGAAAAATCACATTGTTATTGCCACCAACTTGTAGGATAAAGTTCCAAAGCATCGAAAGCAAGACCCGATCTGCCACAACAACGAAACTCATATTTCAGCGCCAGATCCGATTTTTCTATTCAGCATCCAATATACAAGTCCTCATAATGAGTAATACAATTGAACTCGAAAGAATGGAAGAAATAATGGACTGCGGTACATAAAATGGAGATACTCAAGCCAGACTCCATTGATTCTGGTCTCAGAGTGCGACTACATAAACACACATATCTAAATGTATTATGTGTTGCTTACCGTCAAGACCACGGCGTATATAAAAGCCTCGAGTGTATATAAGAGCCAGGCAATTATCGCTAATGCGAAGGTTTTGTTCGGTTTATAATTAGGTACGAAAGTGACAGGGATACCGACAAAGAATTGCGACCATAGGAGAGTTCTCTCGGTTATCTACCAGTCTCTCTATACTCAACACAAATATACAGTCCCACAGGTGCGTGGATATATAAATATTATATATTAAACAGAAGTGCGTGGTAGCTCAAGAGCGTGCGCAGGCGTTTTCTTCAACGCACCCAGCATCTTTTTGCTCTCTCTCTCTCTCTCATCTTTGCGCAGTCGTGTGTCGTTTAATTCTTTCTCACACTGTCTCGTGGATTCCGCTATCGCTCTATCTTTGTCTCGATTGGTGTGCACTGTTCCGCAGCAAAAGGGAGTGACAATGCACCTGCGAGTGTGTAAATCCCTGACTTCGGGCCTTATTTAGTAGGCCTACTGCGCGTGGGGCTCGAGAGTTTCTCTCTTGTGGATCGGAGCTCTTGTTGCACTACGTGAACGGGGGAGGCGGTATATACGATTATGCACATATGGCCATACATCTACTAATATAACGACCGATCGTGAGGCCGCGGCAGACTCGTTGAAGGTGTTGCAACCATGTATGTGGCAAGTAAAGGCGTTCATTTGACTTAACACCACGAAATCGTCTAATCGTATGTGTATTTGCCTATATATATTTATATGTAGAAATATGAAATTCGTTATGTGTGAAAAACGATAAAACGACGATCGCTAACGCTCTTGACGACCACACGCGCGAAAATCTCGAAGAAAATAGTTCGCCTCTACACACCGAATACATCGCCTTGTCCTATAGTGTCTCCGACAACGGAGAACGACCAGGAGAGCCTCTAACCTCTGCCCATATTGCGCTTTTTACGCGAATTGCGTCAGAGCCTCTTGTTTATTGGAGATACGTCGATTGTTCCCCCCGCGACTATACTATATGGCTTCGACAAGGACGCTGCCCATAGAATTATCATTGTCCGAGTTCTCGGTAATTCCGTAGGAAGAAATTTCATATACACACTCCTCTTTGTGTGTTTATATATTTTTGGTCCTCGTATATTGTCCTCTCTGTAGTCGCGCGAACGGCCAGAGATTATATTTTCTCCTGGCGAAAGAGAGACAAGGCAGTATATAAGCCACGAAGCCCAAGCAAGCAAGCCCGAGAAAAGAGAAGCTATCTCTCCCTCTCTCTCTCTCTCTCTCTCTCTCTCTCTCTCTCTCTGTCTCTCGCGTCTATGCAACCCACAGAGAAGAAGAAGAAGAAGAAGAAGAAGCGTAAACCAAGCAAATAAAACGTGTACCACGCGCAGCTTCTTCGGTGGCGCGGACCAGAACGAAACAGAACGCTCGGTCATTACGAGAGCGAGCCAAGTAGAAAGATGACAACGCTAGAGAGAAAAAAATCGAAGAAATAAACAAAGAGAGGCATAACATTTGCCCAAGCATCTCTACTAACTAGCAGAATGCTAATATTTAATTAGCCACGATGAACGCCCCACTCATGGCCCGTTCTACCCCATCACAGTCCAACTAAACGTTTCGCATGTATCCTCGTCAACCCGCGCGTAACATACTCAACAAGTGTGCTCTTCACTTCCATGTGAGCCCAGAGAAAAAGGTTAACGTAAGCAAGACAGAAGCATCCGGGCAAATGAAGCCTCCAAAGAGAAGAGAAAAAAAAAACAACCGGAAAAAGAAGAATCCACTACGACACTCTCAACGAAAAAGCTTAAAAAAAAACATTCTTCAGATTGACTCCGGGACAACCTTCGAGAAGGAATAAGTAGCCAGTAGGTACCATCGGTAAATACCCCAAGAAAATATACAGAAAGAGGAAAAGAGAGGACATCGTATAGAGAATCCTCTTGGCTACGATGTTCGAATTCGATAAATCAATATTTAATAATGTCTTCCTCGAATTGCCTCATTTTAAAAATCCTAACTGCTTAGCAATCCTGGGAAATTTTCCTGTTGTATTTTCATCATTGATCGTATGGATTGAAGAGGCTCGCTTTGAGCCAATTGCCGATGTATTTTTCTCAAGAATTTACTCAATTATCGAACTATATTCAACTTTTACGATTATATACATCGAGAAATGGCCAGACCCTATGGACGATGAAGAATTATTAAACGGCCTGAGCCACTCGATCAGGTTTCTTGTTTCGATCTTTCGTGAATCATGGCGTCAGAAATGGGATCCGTTATGCGCGTCTAGAAAAAGCGATGATACGAAACTTTGGGAGTTTGTGCGATAAGGTCGATGGCGAAAGGACGAGCTACTCGCGCGGTAAATGTTGCCACGATGTGCACTGCATCCTCTCTCTCTCTCTCTCTCTCTTTCAATCTTTCCGCCTCTTTCTCTTGCTCCAGTCTGACTGATAAAACAAAACCAGTCTCCCCTTTCCTGGAGCAGTAGCTAGCTGTCACGAGAGCCGCACGGAAACGTCTGTTATTTGCTATTCGTCTTCCGACGTGAACACATAAACCGCTTACTCCCGTTTCTCATTTTTATGCTCGGATATAAACGCGCGATAGAGCAATATTACTGCGAAAAGGTTGAAGAATTCTCGATGGAGTCTGCTGTTGATCCAGGACTGCACAGAAATGAAAAACGAGCATTGAATTTTCCAGACTATTTTTGTATACGCGGGATATTGGAGCGCATCAGCTTTTACGAAATTCTCGTTGAAGCGTGATATTTCTCATGGCAGGTCTCCTATAATGGTGAGATCTTAGGGAAATCATTGGAGTGAGATCTAGGACGGGAGAGTCCAGAATGAAGAAGCGTCAGCAGAAGCAAAAGGTTTTTTTTTTTTTTTTTCTCACTATTTTATATACCGATCGGACCTTTATGGATTTATGAGATTTGCTAGCGTCCTTCTTCTCGTGAATAATTCTTGAAGGATTGCGCAAAATATGGCCAATAGCTCACGAGGAATCGTTAAATAAACGTGGGACAACGGTATGGAACGTATAAACCGTTGATCGTTTCTAGGTATACAACGAAACGATCAACATTTGCATAATTCCGAGTTATTTCGACGCCTCGATGAAATAAGTAACGCGCTTCCGAGGCTCAACGTGGTAATTTATAACGTCCAGCGATTAATACAGACTGAGAGAGAGAGAGAGAGAGAGAGATAGAGAGACGACGTGAAACACTGGGTGATAAAATAATCTGCAAAAAAAAAAGAGAAGAGCAGCAACGATTATTATTGCGTTCTTCTCGGGGCAAATAATAAAGCACAGAAATTGTGCGATGAGAATAATGGATGAGAGTAATAAGACGAAGACTCTGCAGTAGCGGCGACGTTCCGAGCTCCTCATCGCTCGACGACCGGTCCAGCCACCACTCCGATCTACACTCAACACTCAATCAGACAAAAATAAAGATAAAGATACAGCAATTCTACCAGGTTATGTTATTCCTACGCGTACCAGTACCACTGATCCCACATCTTAATTATTCCATGCCCATTTATCCTACCACGTGAGATCTTACAATGTAAGATAGACACGGTTATCTGTAGCTACAAGCATTGACCCTACCTTCGTGTTTATGAATATGAGAAAAAATATACAATTTCGAGTTACATCGTATGAGGCTCGAGCTAAGAGCTTACAAATATTTAAGGAGGGTGGTCACACGCAACAATGTTGCCTTATCAAATTAATAAGAAAATCCGAAATTATCAGAATTTTATGAAATTTCATCAGCATACTCGTTAGCATTAAAGATGAACATACAAATTTTTCAACATTTTTCTTCTACACAGTTTTCCAGTTATTAAACACTAAAGTTTACGTGCATAAGCAAATCTTTGCATATTGTAAACTCAATATGTTTGACAACTCCGTAGACGAAAAATAGAAAAAAAATTGTGTCATTGTATTTGATGTTAAAAAATATTATCGACGAATTTTATGAAATTCTTATCACAGTGTCGAATGTAGCGAACCTCCTTAAAAACGGAATTTAATTTTTCTCGTAAAATAAGTTAGAATCTGGTTCATCATTATTTTTTTTAATCAAAATTTTTACATTAATTTAATTTGATCTAATTAATAATCTTGATTCTTTTATTTACCATTAATTTACTATTCACTAATCGATAAAATAAGTGAAACACGTAAAGAGAGTTTTTATTTCGACGTAACGAGACAAAATCCTTGATTAGAGCTCCAATAATTAATTCTGAAAAAAAGGTCTATTAATTCCTGTGGTTCAGGCTCCGAATATCGAATTCACTGGTTGATATACACGTGGACACGTACATGATAAATGTATCCTAACAGGGCGGCGACGGTGTAACTGACCTGACTCACCGAAACCTCGTTTGCACCGCACGACACGCTTCAAGAGATACACCGCATTTCTCGTCGTGTGCCTTTCGAATTTTGAGTGTACAGGTGCAAACTACTTGGTTGGGATTGACCACGTTGTGCGAGAGTAAAAAAAAATGTATTCGTTACATCTTGACTGGAGGGAGGAAAACTTTGTGAGGTGCGGGGCTCTGTGTGTGTGTGCGTTCACGCAGTCCTCGGGATATATTGCAGTTTGCACACAACGAGGAATAATTTATGGCGATGAATAAACGGTCCAGTTTGTAATTCAAGAGAAAGAGAGAGAGAGAGAGAGAGAAGGAAATCGTTGAAGTTTGCACTCTCGTACAATCAGTTGTAATGATTCCTGGGCCATACAGTTGATTACTTAAAAAATCATGAACTTCGTTGGTCGTTAAAGATAAAAATAATTAAACTAGGCCATCTAGTTGCAATAACAAGTTTGCATCGAATGTAGTCACTGCGTGCTATCATAGATGATCGAACGAGAGAAAATCGACGTGGAAAAAGGGAGAAGGAAGAAAGGAGAGAGAGAGAGAGAGAAAGTATATGCGTGAGCAATAGGAAAGAGAAGAGCGTTAGAAGTTGTCCGACAGTTTCACCAGTACAGCATTTAAAGTGCATTGTTCCGCGGGCAAGCCAATCGTTCCCAGGCGTTCTTATTGTTCTTTCCTCCTGTGTGTGTATGTTACCGCATTGCCGTTCCTCCTTTTGCATCTTGCTAGCCAACCCGATAACGATAAGAATGCCGTGCTTCTACCACTCGTTAATTGAGGCCAAAGACCTCTCCTAACGACCTTCCTAACGATCTTGCATTCACGATCACTGCGACAACGAGATAGCACAACACACCGGCCTTTAATCTTTCTCTCTTAACACTCGTAATTTCTTCCTTTTTATTCATCAATCGATTCTACATCATCCCCTTTAAATCGTACTCGCATCTTCCGAGACCACGAGTATTCAAAAAAATCCTCACCAAAACCCTAACCTCATTGATCGAATCATTTTCCTACGATTGAAACGACAGGACCCTCGAAACTTTCTGCATTCACACAAACAAGTTATACAAACAAGTCTCGCGAGACCGTAACATGTTCTTGAACTCGAAGCGAGAGTATGTAACCCAACAAATAGTAATATTGTATTGCCCTCACGTACGTAATGGCTCGTGTCAGGTGCCAGCTCAGTGAAACTCTTTCTTTTTCAATTCGTTTTTTTTTTTTTTTTTAATTATTTTTCCGGACTGCTTCGCTTGTGTAATCTCTAGGAAGAAAAAATGATGCTGAGAATTTTCGTTTTGACTTCATGAAAATAGGAAATGCTGTACGATCATGAAAAGTTGTATTTTTTGGCTGATGAGCCTGATGACTTTTCGGACACTCGGTAGAGATGGACTTTGAAAAGATTAACGTATAAAAGATGGCGAGCGACGTTTGATTTCTTGCGAAGTGAGATGACGTTCTCTCTCTCTCTCTCTCTCTCTGGTAAATTCTCAATAGTTAATGCAGCACGCGGATAAAGGGCTCCGTTCAATTACTCGAAACACGATACCGCGCACGGCTATTTATTGTGGTCTGTACAGAGAGATGAAGAGAGTCCTCCGAGTTGATCTGCTCTTCAATGTTTCATCTCACTCGCTCTCTTTCCCTTTTCTCAATGGTGGAGCTTCGTTTACTTGGCACAAACTCTCGGCATCCCTCTTTCTCTGTACCAATATCTTCTCTCTGCGTTCTCTATCGTACACAGAGCTGTCCATGGCTTATTCTCAGCGCTCCATCAACGTTAAGAACCATTTCCATTGTTCTTCGTCGTGGACGCGCTTTATAGATACTACATTTATCCGGTATTTATATAGACATATAAATACGAATGGAGAGTACAAGAGAAATGTAAACGCTTTAAACTCGAAGCAACGAGTGAGAGGAAAATATTTTATAACCGGTGAAAACCGCGATATAATGATAACTCGCTACTCATCACAGCTCTCACGGTTTCGTTCAAACCGGAAGACCCGTTCATTCGGTTGATTTTACAAGAACTTTAATATCTCCGTTTATACTATTTCTATATACCTCATGACCATTCCAAATCGCTTTGCTTTCATTGCCAACTTCTCAGACTGCCTCATAAGAATTGCATCTTTTCAACGCGATAGACGAGGGAGACGAACTATGAGAAATGTGGGAACAAGGATCCTCTTCGAGCCGACGTTTGTCTGCGCCAGACGATAACAAGAGGATACCCTGTCTCTTGGATTTTCATCTCACTCAGGAAACTTGTTGGCTGCTCAAAAATATCGAATAACCTTAAGAATTTGTTCAAAAATCCACAAGAAATGCCGAATTTGATGGATGTACCGTCCTACGAAAACCTGCATGCAAACTTTCATGGCAACGGTTCGATCGATTGCTCAACATCGTATTCCATCTTTTTTTTCTCGCCCCACTCTCTCGAATCTCTCCTGCGATTCCTGCTTCGTTATCTACAATTAGAACGCAGAGAGGGCGAGAGGGAGAGCAGAGGATCAGGGCAGAGAGAATGGGATGGTCATTGCACACTCGATGACTCGGCACTGATCGATCTCCATGGGTTTCTTTAATGCCTGGTTATTCCAAAGAATTCTCTCGACATAGCGCAGTTACAGATGCATTTATCTATGCACCAGACGCTAAAGAATAAAAAAACAAACAATCTTGAAGTGCGCTGAGACCAAAAAGAACTTTGCAAGAGATCCAAAGAGTCAGGAGAGCCAGGAGTGAGCATGAGACGTATAAGTTGAGAGAGATGTTTTCTATTGGCAAGAGGATCGATTCTCTGTACACAGAGTTATCTTGTCATTCGCCAAATAAGCGATATCGTTCCGCATGATAGACGCGGTGTTCCGAAGCTTCTCATTTTTTATGATATTCATCCCTATCGGCCGATGACTCCCCATCCTAAAATTCTTTTTTTTTCCACAACGGAGTCTGTTGTGCATTCCGGAGCGCGTCTAATACGTTTGTTAATACAGAACGTTGCGAAACTCGTGGATCATCGACGATTCGACAGCTTCGCGTCAGACGATCGAGAAACTTTTGGAAGGGGCTGTACACAGAGTGGCAAGAGATCGTGTGCTCTCGTGGGTTGTTCCGGCGCCCAGAACCTTCACTCCACACACACACACACACACACGACTCATCTTTCGTTCATCGCGATCGGATCTCTCGCGCAGACTCCAGCCACTTTTGCTTAGGTTACTGCTGCTAGATCGTCCCAGAAAGTTCGAACACTTCAACGTTTCTGAACGTTTTCATATACACAGAAAATATTCCATACGCGTGGATGACATGATCTCGTAATCTTTACCAATCTGGTGCTCCCTGGAACCCGAACTAGCCGATGTGGGTCGGGGGCAGAGGCTGATTGTCTGCGGGGGACATTTCCCCTTGAGTATCAATCCATTTTTCGCGGACAATAACTGACGAAAAAAGTTGGTTAAAAGAATTTGAGAGTTTGTACAAATGGGAAATTAATTTTTTTCCATTCAGCTGGATCTGCGAATATTAGACACGATATTCCACGTTTCTCGAGACCTGGGCAAGTTGCGCCATTATTAAAAATGAGAAATAGAACCAGATGTTCGTGCAAAAGATTATTCGCACTTTATCGTCTCAATTTCACGACGGAGAGCATCGAGGAAGGCACTTCCGGTGTTGGAAACTTTTTGCTCAAGCTCTCAACGGAAATGACGATTCTTTTATCGTCCATTTTGTTGTTATTCTCGATACGGGTGTATACATATACATATCAATATAGATACATATATATATATATATATATATGGAGAGCCAATAATCGAACGTGTCTACGGGTTCGCGGTTTAATCGCGTTTGAGAATCTTGAAATTTTTTAGCATCGATGTCGCTTTCTCTGTTGGTTTCTCGATGAAGAAGAGAGAACGGGCGCGGGCGAGCGCGTAGTTTCTCGATTGAAACCTACCTTGACGGCCTTGATGCAGCTCTCGTGGATCCTCCCCGCACCTATACTTGCATAGTACAAGAGAGGATAGCACAGAGAGCACGGGATATAATTATGCGGTACTGAAGTACGTTTCTGTGTTGTACTGTGCGCGGCTGGCTCGGCGGCCGGCCTCATCCTCCTCTCACTGTGGGGGGCTGTCTTGCTCTGGCTTTTGCTCTCGGTCCTCAATGCAACCCCCTTTGCCTCTTTCCCTCTCTCGCCGTATGCACCATTCGCCACCACTTTATTCAGGCCGGAGAGCAAAGAGAGTTTATACATCTTCATGCTTGCCCACATGCTCTTAAGGCTCGAGCCCTCATTAAGGTTTTTGCCGGAGGTTAATACGAGATACGGCAATGTACTTACGCGTTAATCGAACCTACCGGGTCATAGTCTTTAGCACTATGACCATCATTGTATATCCGTAAACACAAGTCTTGTTCCACAGTTTAGCGCTACATTTCGCAACGTAAATACGTACGCGCGGTATAACGTCGTGCCTTTAGTGCTATAACTTGTACGAAAAGGAAATTCAAAAATGAACTAGTGGAGCGATGAGCCCGAGGGATTCAAAGGGATAGAAAAACGGATGAAGAGATTGGGAACAGGATGAGAAGAATTCGAGAGAAAAAAAAAAACAAAAAAACGTTGTCGTCACGACAAATTATAAGAGACTAATGAGTTATCGCGAAAAACAGCAAAGCACTTAACAAATCATGTAAGGAGGCTGATTTTCGCTGTAAACAAGCCGGCGGAGGCGTCACCGTCATTAGTGTCGAGACAAACCGAAGGAGCAGAGGATGAGAGAATGTTCAACCTACTGACGTGTACAATTTTCATTCTTTCAACATCCTGCCCACGAGACTCTCCACCAATTTCGACAAATGACCTTTTATTCGTGCTTCGTTTGTATATATATATATATACATGCATACGCAGGGAATTTCTTGTCCCTTTGAATGTTTCTCACATAGAGACTCTGGCAATTTTATTACTGTGTGATGAAGCAATTTCTTAGGATTGTCTTTGCTACTCATTCTGTGACAGAGATGCATAATCCCGAGGGACGCCCAAGAGACGGAAAATGAGAGAATAAGAAAAATAAAATAAAATGAAATATTCCTCGATACGAATCTCCCGCATGGGGTTCGAATTGTGGCCGGCATTAGAAGCAATTATCCGCGAGTCATGGAGATTGATAGCGGACTATAATATAGCACATGCCACAAAGAGAGAGAGAGAGAGAGAGAGAACTTGGGGTTGGCGTGTAATGGACGAAATAAAAATAGACAAGTGGGAGGAGTGAGTACGTGTGTTTGTATGTGTTTAAGTGTGTGTTGTGTAGGAAAGAAAGAGAAAGAAAGAGAAGAAAGAAAGAGTTGTCGGTGGGTTGGAAAACGAGATTAAAAGCGAAAGGAAGACGTCGCTCGCGTCCTCAGCAATGGGCGCCCCAGGCGAGACGTGCCATGACGTCTTTTTCAAACGCCTGCCTGGATTCTCAAGCTCTCTTGTTTCTCTCCTTCATCACTGGACCTTCTCAATCTCTATTCTCCTCTCTCTCTCTCTCTCTCTCTCTCTCTCTCTCTCGCACTTTCGAGAAAGATTGAGCTCGTGTGGCGGCGGCAGCTGTAGCGGCGGCATAAACGTTGATGTTTCTCACGGGTTCTGCTTCTTTGCTTTTCAACCCTTTCAACGTGATTGGTATACCTACGCCATAAGACACGTACGTAAGTCGCGAGATCCTTACAAGTAACACAACACTAGGAGTAGAGTTGTAATAACAATAACACTTTCATGGAGAAACGAGGAGAACGAAGCTTCATTCGTGACGGTGTGCATGTCCGTACAGCTGCAGCCCACGTCTTGAACGGTCCTCCATAGCTGATGCGTCTAAGCTGATGTCTCCGTATAGTGACAGCTCTGTAGGTGTACCGAGATGTACGAGGACGTAACGCAGCGTAACTACGGAAACGTGTAGAAAGTGAGTTTGCACAGGAAGGCAAAAGGAAGAGTAGAAATAAAGGAAAAAAGGAAAAACGTCGAGAGCCTAGAATGTCATCTAGAACGAGGCGCTAAAATGGAGTCTGGGGCAAGGAGACATTGACTAGGTACTCGAGTCAGATAAGGATGAAGACGTGAAGATCCAGAGATTCTTAAAATCGCATGGACCATCAGCAATTCCTCCAGCTCTCATGCGCTTGGCATCTTATCACTACAAATTCTCATAGTTCTCTTCGCCTAGTACAACGAACTCGTAACTTTCGTTGACGTTGTTAGTTTACAACACGCGCCACCGAGAGCAAGAAGAACGATGCAGGACGAAGGAAGCGTCAACGAACTTACCAAGACCTTGGCCCTTGTTCGCCCCAATGAGAATTATATACCAATGAACAAGAGAAACAAGACGAAGCAACGCTTCCATTTTCTCTCCTCACCGCTGTCGCCGATTGCAATTTACCGATACGATTCTACGCGCCGCGTCGCTTCTCTCTCGGTGCAACCTCTCTACACCACTCAATGCTGTCCGAGACTCCGACGAGCGCAAAACCAGATCGCTCATACCTCTTCAAAGCTATATACTTTCCACCAAAGCCCTCCTATCTCCAAGACCTTTTCTAGTCCGGGTTAAGGCTGCAGGGTCGTGTCCAACACTCTTTTATCTATATATTTATATACAAACCTTCCATTTCTAGGTGCCGACCAACAGATCAATCTCTATTTAACTCGCAGTCCGTGCACCTCAGATCACACTCCAACACTCGATTATCTTTTGGCCTAACGAAACGAGGATCAAACTTACTAGCTTCAAGTAGCTAGAGGCCATAGTCTGCTTATTTTTATTCCTCATTCATTTATATCTGTAGACTCCATCACACAATCCAATTTCGTAAAGTTCAGAGGCAGCAGCTTCGTTCTTTATTTGAATTCATGAAATACGATTTATCTCAACATAAATACAATGGAAAGGTCGCCCCAGAGTTATCCCGATCGTTCAACGAAATGAACGGATCGAAGAGAACTTGGAAAATGCCGAAGGATCCACCTCGGGACTTTGTAAATGAAAAAATATGGCCTCCCGGTGATAAAAATGCCTTCAAGGACGCAGAAAATTGTTTAAAGGCTTGGCTAGTTACGAAGGTTTACCACGAATCAGTAGGAATCAGTGCACCCCGACATAATAAATCCTGACGAGTGTTATTACACTCTATTAAATGAAACTAGTCCGGTAAAAATGATTCTCTCAAATGTATAGCCCATTCTGCTGATGCGTAATCACCCTGGCTTTATTAAACGTTGGGTTA
The DNA here is from genome assembly GCA_030522525.1 of Campopleginae sp. 14b. Classification (NCBI taxonomy): domain Eukaryota; kingdom Metazoa; phylum Arthropoda; class Insecta; order Hymenoptera; family Ichneumonidae; species Campopleginae sp. 14b. The sequence goes on from JAPYYS010000200.1 coordinate 72,386, forward strand.
ATTGACTTTGGATCGATGAAACAGGCTCTTAGGAGAGCCGATTACAAATTGCCAATCACTGTTAGTTTTATCCTGATGGCGTCATAAAGTAAGCTCGATGGGCCCCTGAATTCGTTGGAGCTCGTTCTGTGCGTAGAAAAGTAAACAAGCACCGCGAATATAGGATGGATATCGATTGTGAAATTACAACGAACAGGAGGGAATATAAATGATGAAAGTCAAGCGCTAATCCAGACGATTTACGAAGGAGACTATATATTTATTATTTAATTATACCGAGAAGTGCACGTGAAATACATGCGCGCATGAAAACCGGACACGCAGTCTATATAAATAAGTAAGTATGGCAATATTTACGAAGGACTGAAGACAATCAGGAAGCTGCAAGTCCGAGGGCGTTACTCGAGGAGCGAGAAAAGCTGCACGAGCGATAAAAAGTTAAAACGAAAGGGAAAGTGTACAGAGATCGAATAGATTCTTTCGTTTTATCGTACGAGGGGAAATAAGGAGATGCGAAGAAAAATTAGCCGAGGGTGAGCAGCAGAAAAAGCTCCCAGCACCGGTTCGCGGAGGCTGCGAGAATCTCTCATCGTCGATTATTAATATTCATCGACGCGTCTGTATCATTCTGTTTCATCGTCCGATTTCAAAGTTACGTCAAAGAGCCCTCGAGACCGGAGGCCAGGTATAGGGGACGTTACAACTGGCTTCACACGGGGCTTGCTCAGCAGCAGCGTTACCAGAAGAGCTAAACGATGAGGGAGAGATAAAGAGAGTGGAAAAGCAAAGGGAAGATCGTTTACGATGCCAAAATGAAGGAGAGGGATAGGAAACTCGGGGGCAATCTCTTCGAGCACTTTTCGAATAAAGTATCGAGCGTCACTTGTTGCGGTTGGTGTAAAAGATGTACGTCTCTGTGTGTATGACTCTTTGCAAGATAGCGTAGTGCTCGCTCATGTAACCAGCAGCTCGGCGTAACTACAAGTCGGTGAATCTTGACACGATCGCAAAATAATTAATATTCACCGAGGCATAAGTGTGCGTTTGCGTGTACGTGTGACCAGTTGATGAGAACGAGGCTGAGCTTGTGTGTGCGTGAGTATCTTCCTTTTTTCGGTGTTTCTCTCTCGAGGAAGACCGTACATAAATCCGGCTAGTCAAGCCATTGGTTAAGGGGGTTCTCCCTTCTTCTTTCTCTCCGCGAGAGTCGGCTGAGCCTAGCGCGATACATCCGAAGCTTAATGGGCGCGAGAGCAAGCGAGAGGGTAATAACTCGGCGGAAAAGAAGCGCCCTCTCTCTCAGCAGCTCGGTTGTCGTGACCAAGACAATTTCCGGGCGCACGGTAGAGAGATCGGCTCGCGCGCACGGCCACCACGAACTCGTTTTTCATATCTACCTCCCATAAATAACGATGGGAATAAATAAAGAAAAAATAACGAAATAAAAGGCTCCGAAAAATGAAGATGAAGAAAAGGTACGAGCGAACCGAAGGAAAAAGGAGAGGAAACTCAAGTAGCGAGGAGGAAAGAGATCCTTCGGACTCGGGAGGAGGCTTTATGCTCCAGGATGACATCGAAGGGGACGAAGTGAGAGACAAAATAATGATCTACCTTGATGATGATGAGTCAACGATCACAGAAAGCGCACATATAAAACGAGCTACGACAAAAACGAGCTAAAACAAAAACGCAAAACCTCATGCTCGTTGACTATACTTGACCACTTTCTCCCTCTATTTGTGTACTGGTTTATATTATCTTACGTGGATATGATTCCCGAGGCATCTTTGCGCTCGTAGTTGGTTGTATATACAAAACCAATAATGCGTAATGCCGGCCTCGCACGTCACAAATTATTATCGCGGTTACGCGGGCCTATATCTACCAAGGGAGCGCGCGGGGAAAAGCAGAGCGAGAGATCGAGAAAAAGGAAAAGAGAGGAGAAGACCTCCCAGGATGACGATAGGGGAAAACATCATAGCTCACGTTTTCGCATTAAAAACCAGTCCCTCGTCAGCAGAGCTTTTCTCACTCGGTCATATTATGGTCTATCATGAATATATACCCATACACATCTATTTATATTTTATGATGTATATTATCAATACATATACCGCTGTAATAACCAGATATCCGTAGATATTCTTGTTATTACGTCCTGACTCCGTACCCGCCGTCTTTGCTTTGCTTATAAACAGCTAAAGGTTTTCTATCAATCTTAAACAACTCTAGCAACGCTTTATGCCTTTTTCTCAGACTAATTAACGTTTAGAAATGGCTTATTATTTACGGTTGCATATTCAACGTGCAAACGAGCCGGCGATTAAAAGTTTATGGAATCGTGGAGAACGCGAAAGCTGAGGAGCCTCAATCGTGCCAAACATCGAACTTTGGTGCACCGATTTTTCTTGTCAATTACTTTATTCCCCAACTTTGTTCTCCGGACGAACATTCTAAGCTCAATTCAACATTCCATGCATGCACATCCGGTTTACCTCTTTTTGCTGCTTCTATACCCAGCCGCAAGGGCCAATAGAGAGCTATGACCTTGGCAAGAAGCGAAGGAAGTATGAGATTCAGAAGAAACCTGGCCACAAAGGAAACGTGCCAGGATGCAGAAATATGCGTGAAGCTCCGAGTCTCTCGCGGGCTTCAAGTGCCGAGACGAATCCTGAGGGTTACTTCCTGACAAACGATAACATCGATGCCCCGGAGCACCGGACTTTACGGAGTTGAGTTTGTTATGCACTAACGATCTTTCCTCCTTCCTTCGAGACCATTCATAACACTTTCCTAACAACACAGTCCGACAACTTTGGGCTCGAGCTCGATAAGAGACTTTTGTCTATCAATGATGCAGCAAGAGAGTCCCGAGCATGATAAAACACAAGTTTCGCGAGGTTCCCAGGTCTTTAGAATATATGCTCGGGATATTGGCCTGAAATTCGATGCAGACTCGATGGCAAAGATTGCAAATGGCGAGTGTGTAGAGCTCGCAATTTGTTTTAGGCTGATTTGAGCGCTCTTGGAGGGATCGAGAAACCACCCGTAATCTGGTTAGCGCGAGTATAGTTATACCGGTGCTGCATAATACATGAGGTTTTATTGGAATGAGTGGAATCCTGTGAAATTGAAGCGAACTACTGGGGAATGTTAAAGCTGCGCCTGGGATCCAAGAATCCTCTCTCGTCTTTTCGTATCTCTTTCTCGCAGTGTGTGTTTGTTGCCCGCGGTTGCACAGCGTCTTTCTTTTGCTCGGTGAAACTAGATCGAGATTCGCAAAGAGGTTGGCGTGTGCTAAAGGAGCTCAAAGAGCTTATGGAGGACGAGAAACCGAAGCGCAGGAAGACGTTTTACACGCGCCATCCCTTTTTCTCTTTCTCCTCTCTCTCTCTGGCTCTCTTGCCAACATTCGCATTCCTGCTCAAACCGCATCCCGTCCTATGGCACACAACCTTAACCCCACTCTTGACGCACTCGCTGAAGAGGCCTCTTCTTGCGCTACCGACGCCGCCACCGCTCATACCACAACGCGCTGCACTTTTTTATCTCTCTCGCTCTTCCATCTTTTCTTTTCTCTCTCTCTCTCTCTCTCTCTCTCTCTCTCTGCTTTCCTACTCCGCGGATCCCTCTCGGTTTCTAGACGATCGTTTTGCACCCTTTTCATGTTCTGTTTGCCCTCGCTGCTTACACGGTTACGCATGCTCTCTTTCCAATACCAAACGAATATATCTCCTTCCGAGGAGCTGGCAACTACCGCATGCATCTTTTACCGACAACCGGTCAATAATCATAATTGCTGTACTCTTTCCAAGTCCCTATTGCATTTTGCATATCCAGCTCTGTTTCCCATCAAAGTCTGCATCTTGTGTGCACAGATCTCGGTATGAAATTTAGTTTCAAGTGCCGAGAAATTACACATTCACGCACAGTTTCTAAAACGATGCTTTTTCCAGTGCGAAGGAAAAAAAAACGTCAAAGATAACTAGAAACCTTGTTTCGCTTGCATGGATGAATCCGCGCGCAAGAAATTGATGATCCCGAGGAACTCTTAGGGAGGCTTAGGATAATGTGATGCTGTTAGTAATATCATTCGCGCTTTCCTCCCGGAATTCATGATAAATAGTCAGCGAATAAGAGCTAATGGTACCCAAAGACTCGAGTTACATGCAAAGTGCTACACGTTTAAGTTTAATTTGCACAGCCGCACAATCCAGCAGCAGCGGCAACAACGCCCGTTTCCTCCTCTGAAAAGAATTAACGAGAGAGAGAGAGAGAGAGAGAGAGAGAAGAAAATAGAGAAGGAGACGCGGAAAAGACAAATGCGAAAGAAGTACTGGTTCGATGTTATGGAAGGCCCGCATTTCCCTGAGAAGGCCCTTAACGTTTACCCACGTGTGGACAAGTCAACCCACACGGTTTCACATGCCGCACTACCATGCATAACTCTCTGTGGACACGAATGCGTCTCGTTTGTCTCGAGAAACGACTAAATTTCTTGTTAATCGTTTTGACAGCTTTTATCTTATTCCTTATTTGTCTCCCTCCCCCCGATCGCTTGATCAAAGCGAATGACGAGAAACAAAAGGATAGAAAAAAAAAAACGCACGTATCCCTAAATCCACGATGTCCAGTCGCGGCTTAAACGGAACGAAGAAAATATTCTTGCAATGGCGCAATAATCCTCTTGAGATAACCGTTGTATATACGTGTACATTGAGGCGGCTATCGTTATGATTCAGTTCTCATACGTCTCGTCCGGCCATTCTTCTCCAGTACCTACATAATCTTATAATACAGCGAGGAGTAAAAGAAGAATAATAAAAAGAGGTAGAGAAGTGAAGGAGGAGGATGCTGCAGGGTCTCTGGTGTAAGAGAACACATGCGGTAAGCCGTACACAGCGTTCCACCACGACCTAGCCCAATCTCGGAGCAAGCCCACGCGAGGAAACTGAAAGAGAAAGAAAGGAGGAAAGAGCAGTGGATATGTGTGCATGAAAGAGCGGCGCGAGGGAGTAGCCGTGCATAACGCATTCCCCGTCGTGATGCAGGTAGGGCGAGGCGCTGCCGAGAGGAATAGGGAAGAAGGGCGTCAACAAGGAAGCCTCTCTTTCTCTTCGTAGCATATCGTACCGCATGTATAAGAAGCAAAACAGACAAAGATGAAACGAACGGTGCTGCGGAAGATGCTGCGAGAAGGACGAGGACTGTTGGAGCCAACGTAAGAGGACTCCAAGGAAGACGGTATACAAGACGTAGAAGGCTGACCGGGAAGGCCGCGCACGGGTATGCAATCCGTTGCAGTAAGAGTTAGCAGGGGGATGCGTGGGTCACAATGCCTTCGGGCAACATATCGTGTGCCTCTATTTTCCTCTCTCTCTCTCTCTCTCTCTCTCTCCCTCGCGTCCAAGGAACAGACCAAGAGAGAGAGAGAGAGAGAGAGAGAGAGAGAGAGAGAGAGAGAGAGCGAGGTAGCGCGCGCGACTCGTTATGGAAAGCATACACAGGATATTGTTGCTCGTATATATGGAACAAGTCTCGCAGAAAAGCGGCCTCTGCCTCTTTCTCCCTCGCTCTTTCTGGCCAGCTTGTACTATGCAGATAATTCCGCGATATGGGCTATTCATCCCGAGTCATTTAAGAGAGTTTATGCGGTGTTTGCTGCTTTGCTCATACGCTCTTTCCCTCTTTCCCTTCGATATATGCACTTTAAACCGCTGCTACGTATACAATCGATATATCGCGAGCAGCACGTAAGCCCCCGCCTGCCTGTGCCTTTCGCACACGCTCATTACAACGTCTATCGAAACTTGTCTCGAAAGTTTCAATCGTTTTTTTGCTACACGCCGCAAGAGCCGTATGCTCGCCTTGTCGCGCAGCAACCAAACCCGCGACTTTATGAATGAGCAACGAAAAAATCGAGCCTTGCACCTCCAAGAGGAGGAGTCGCAGATGCCGGCAAGCAAAAGGGTTGCAAAAACTTACCCTCCGGCTACTCCTGATCCTTTTGCCGCGATATTATTGCGCCACCCACGTGGACTCTCGTCTGATCATATTCATACCTTTTCTACTTCCCCCCTTTTAATGTGTCTCGGTGCACTTTTTGTCATTCTCCATTGCGTGTCTTACGGCTGAGGAATTTTTGCCGGAGCCGCATAGCGAGGATGATGAGAAAAAGATTTGCCATTATTGTCAGACGTTCAAATTTGAATTATCGAAATGAACATTTTGTTCCTTCATTTCTCTCTTTTACTTGCTTTTTGCTCCGGCAGAGATTTTATGTGATGACGTTTTTTTTATGTTTTCTCGCTCGTCGCATCGCCTCTCACGATTCCCGTTTATCTTTCGTATTCCAGGAGGATTACAGCCAGCGTAGACGCCTCTCAACCCCAAGTGGAAGCCCCAGCCCTGCTAGGCCCGCCCGCCTTTCCCGATCCACCGGAACACTCACCCGTGACGAGGAATCCTTTTGCGATTTGAAGAACACCCTTACCAGAGATAATCAGGGCCAGGAGGCCGAAAGAAAGGGATGGTTCAAATCGTTATCGCGAAAAAACAAAACAAGTGCAAAGGTAGAATCATCATATAATCACAGCCTTTTGTAATCCTTTTAAATTTAACGTCCGCCGACTAGACTTTTGAAACCTTTCAAGAGACCGACATTTTTTATTTTTTTAATTAAATCAATTTTGAAAAATAATAATCGTTCTCTGCTCAACTTTACGAAAGTCCCGACCAAACGTGCGTTCACCGCGTGCGAAAAAAAAACACGAGCACGTCACCGGCTTAGTCCCCGATCCTTCGTCCGAGCCGACTTCCATCTGATCTTTTCTCGCAGCTGTCCTTTTGCGGACCAGTTTCGAGATTTCGTGGACAAACATGCCCACGCGTATCTCTGGCTCGTCCCCCTGCATGCTCCCCTGCCATGCCAATTTTTCACTCGCTCTCTCATTTTTATTTAATATTTACACACTTGTTCTCAACATCGTCGTATTTGCGCTGTTGAACTTGCGGGAACGCAACGGTTCTTTCCCCTCTGAAATCCACGAAAGTATCTCGCGACGATCTCGCCCATCGGTATCGGTCACTCACCATTATAATTACTCTTTAAAAGCGATAAAAGCCATGAGCATCAAAACCTAAGGAGCAGTAACAGAGCGACGAATCTTCAGCAACTAATTTAGTCCTCTGTCGAAAATCGTAATCAACATTTCATTGTTGTACACCCGAAGAAAAAGTTGCTTATCGCTAAACATAATTGACTCGTTTGTTGGTTTGGGAAAAAAAATCTTTCAATCAGTATTGCGCGTGATCGAATCTCGAAATACTTTTGAAAATTCGTCACGATCAGCTGCAAAGTTGAAAGAACGTTACGTTTGTCAGAAATCTCTGGTGAATATCTTTCCTCAGAGTTTAATACAGTACACAACTTCACTGGGGGTCTCGGGGCTCGTTCCCATGCACTTAAACCATCTCGAGAACATATCGCGCTGGTTCTTATACATGTATACTTGGGAGGAGGCATATATAAGTAGGTATATGTACGAAAGGATGCTTAGAGCTAGTCTTGGAAATTGGTGATGTTTGTGTTGTTTTCTTTGTGGAAGAAAAAAAAACTGAAATTTCGATAAAGCATGACGATAAGAGCGGATCGAGTCATGCACGTTCCTCTCACATCCCTGATGTTATTACCAGCTAGCAATGTGTCTTCGCTATTTATATATACACAGACATATGTTCACATTGTATAAATAGTTATATGGCGGTGGTATGACGTACACATGTATAAAACAGTAATGGCGGGCACATTCATCAGTCAGTAGAAGAGATCTTCGCTCTTCCTCTCTGTCGGAGGGTTAAAAAAACGTGATGTTCCGAGGGGTGCAGAACGGAGGCCGGGTGAGCCATTAGGGCCACTACAACCACCAATTACCAGTTTGATTAAATGCTTAACTAACTCCGCGCGCTCTGTGGTTTAATTTAATCGGGAGATTAAGTGCCCGGTCCCCCTCGAGAACTCCATCCCCTGTCTGTCCCAAGCCCGGCTATGCATCGCTCGTACACACACACGCCTGTATAAATATATTTATGTATACACAAAAAAAATCTCCAGGTGGAGACGCCCCGGTGTAATCCTTCTGCGAGCTTTTCATTGCCGAGACTTAGACGCATGAGATATTGCAACGAGCAACATGCAAAAACTTGTATCCAGTACTGTGAAAATTCGCGACGGAACTGTTAATAACGCTTCGGCGGTAATATGACCGAGATTTTGGAGAAAAAATCTTGACAGCAAATACCTGAGAAAAACGTCTTACGGAGTTTTCTATAATTTTCCTCATGTTTCGAAAGAGTCGATGAATACAAAGAGTCAAAATGTGCACTGAAAATCCGAAAATCTTGGAATTACTTATTTTTTAAATAGCAAAAAATCACGATTGATGATTTGGGCTCTGGATTTATAAATGAATGAGACATCGATCGTTTGTCTCTCTAGGAGCCGCTACCGCGATGAAAAAAGGCTGAAATATGTAGCGATAAATATTAGAGCGTCCATAAAAAATGAAGCGTTGGAGAAAATGTTTCATCCGTATACTTTGTTGCTCGGTGAGTACAACTGGAAGAAAGATGATCTATAGAAGAGGCAAAACATGGATATCGGTGGGGTCATAGTCATGAGTCATGAAGACGCCGCCGCACGGTACCCAACGCGCCACACGCTCTCCTCCGAGTCATTATTTTTCGATTCGCACACATTCGATATATATACACAGCTTTGTATCTCAAGCTAGTAACTCTTAGCCTCGTAGTATATGTAATTCCCGGCGAGTGATCGTGAAACAGCAACCTTACTTCTCGCTCATGCACTCACTGCCTTTTCCTCTCTCGCTCCTATTTTATTCCCCTTCTGTCTCTTCTCGAAAATACATATATAGACACGTGTTCGGACGAGGACGAGGCATAGGCATTAATCCAACATCCCCAGGGCAGAGCTGAGATCCTCAGGATTATTTTTTTTTGTCCCTTGAAGAACAACGAGCTGCCTTACATCGGATTAACTGGACCGCAAGCGATCAACTCTTTCCAATGTGTCTACATACGTATATGTGTAAATATAGACAGACAATAACACATATCTATGTTATTCTCTGTATATATAATGTATATAATATTATATTATGTTTGTATGTATGTATAGACTCTTTATAGAGATAATGGACTCGCGTTCTGCTCGCGCGAACGCCTACCGGGAACGCGAAATTTGCTGTAATGTTCTCGCCAGCACGATAATTTTAGACTCGCATCATCTCTTTTTTTCCCTTTGCCTCTCGCCTTCGTTTTTTTTTTTTCCCTCTTCTTCGGATTCCCTTTTCCTACGGGTATTTATATTTTTATTGCAGTTTCGCAAAAAATTTCGAATGACATTTCGCTAGGAATTTATTGGGCGAGCCATTTTTTTAATGACCAGTTTTTACTGGTTTTTGGATTTTTTTTGTTTTGTTTTTTATTGCCGGGCGAATATACGCGGCGCTTTTGGCCGAGATATTTTTTGGGCTATTAATTTGAGGCATTTTTTTCTTTCTCATTTACAGCCTGTTGATAAAAAACCGAGAATTCCTGAGAGCGAAATCCTCACCACTGGCACCGAAGACGAAGAAGCTTCCTCGGCACCCGAACGCGTCTCTGTGCAAAAAAATCTTCGATTCTTCGGCGACACCGATCAAGAATCTCTCTCGTCCAATCGGGAACGCAGGTCTGAATATATTTGCATGTTGACATTTGAATCTCCATTTTTTCACGGTTCTTAATTGCGAACAAGACTTTTTTGGATTCACGAATATTCGAGTCCAGTCACGCACCGATGTTTGTGCATACGAACACACAATTTTTAGCAACTTCGCGAAGAAACAAAAATTATACGAAATTGAAAATAAATAAAAATCTTTGTCGATTCTCTCATTATCGCCTACGACGGTGCTAAAAATCTTCCCCCAAAAAACGTCAGCCGTTTACTTATGTTCACTCGTATTGCCACAGGAGCAAACGTTCCGACGATCATGCAAGCACGAGGTGTGACGTAACGATATCCTCCAGTCGACAAAATTTGAGCGCACCAACGCCACCGAGGAAACCACCAAGGCTTGCCGAAAGTGCATTGTCCTCGGGTGAAAGTACCACCGGCGATAGCAGCCAGCAGAGTCAGAATTCTCAGAGATCTCAACGATCGGTTGTTTATTTACACGCTGCTACAGGTGAGTGCACACTTTTCGCGTCTATGTCATTTGAAAACAACGAAATACCACGGATTTCAGGCGGAAAATCATTTTCATCTCTATTCGTATTGAAAGCACACTTCAACCCGAAATCTCCTTGATCATATACCTCAAGAAATATTGAAATCTGAGAAATGATGATTTTTTTGAAAAAATTGTCATTTCCCAAAAAATGCAAATTTTTTAATATTTTCTTTTAACAAAGTGAGCCTGATATTTTATAAATTCTTCGGAGCCTCATTTTTTTCCATCAGAATCGATCAAAGATCTGCTTATGAAACGTGGAGAATAAATAAATCAGCTCATTCGGGTCGAATTGACCCAGTGTGTCTATGAAAGGTTAAATTTTGTTTGAAATAATCCTTGAAAAACATGCTGAAATTCGTTCAGTGTGTACTCAGAGGAAAAATGATGGAAACTTCGAATGACGACGATTAAATAACAATTATTGCAAATTGGCGTTTTAAAGTTGGCGAAATACCAGGACCAAACGAGAGACGACGTGCCGCCAGTCGAGACGAACTAAACCGACCTCTTCAGTCTCACACGAAAACAGTCTCGAGAAGTGTGAGTGTTCTCGCACCCTGGAAGCCACGACATTATCGCGAGCCGTTTGAGATCAATTATGATCAACAACAGCATCATCAAAAGCCACCAACAACCATGAAACGCAGACAGAGAAGTCGCGAGACTCTTAGCAGACGTGGCAAGGAGCCTCGACGCAGCAAGGACAATCTTTCGAAAACCGGTAATTTCACGCTTATCTGGAATACATTATTAATCATCTCAAAAACTCTCTGATAGAAAGAAAGAAAAAAAAAACGGAATTGAATGGAAAATTTATTGAAAAAAAATGGAGAAACTTTGAAAATTTATAACAAATCGAAAAATTCAGTTAAATTATTAAAACGAGTGTCTTTTCAAAGCGAATTTGAAAACGTATCGAACGAGCCGTCAACCGAGTCTCTATCCCTGCCAGAAAAAAATGTACAGCCATTTTTCTTTAAATCTCAATATTTTCGGTTTTCAATAATTAATTAATTAGTCGGAGACTCATTTCGATGTTTCGTTTCAGGTACGATGAGTCGGAGTACATTGAAATCGAAGGACAAGCAAAAAGTGGACAGAACGGTATCGACGGAGTCTCTTGCGTCGAAAAGTAGGAACGGGAATTCAAGGGGCGAGCTGAGTCGTTCGACGTCGGTACCGAGGGATCCGAACAAGAGTGCCGGATGGTTCAAGATCAAGAGCAAAAAGTCGCGAGCTTAATCGGTCCGCCATTTGATCAATGCTAGTCTTGAGTTTCATACGAACGATTACGTTTGCTTTCTTTTTTCAATAACGATTGCGTAATAATTAAAATAAAGAAAAAACAATAAAAAGCACGCGACAGTTCGTCAAGTATTTCGTGACGAGCACCATTTCCACGTGAAAACAGTACGAGCGTGCATCAGAAATGTAAATGCCCACTTATGTATATGACGATAATAATTAATTAATCCAACTAATCAAAGGTACCTCTCGAATCTTTCGTAAAAGCCGAAGCTCAGCTTGTTCGCGAGAAAACAAATATTTCGTTAATCGATTAAAGACAACAATAATTCTCCGAGTTAGCCTGCGAGTGTTTCGCACACCACGAAACGCGAGTAAATTATACACACGCAAAGTACACACATTTGTAAGGAGAAAAAATAATTGTAAGGATGATTAATAAAAGTTTACTTTGCGTTTCGATCGACGATGAAGCCCAGAAAACGAAATAATTCATCGTCCACAGGATCGAAATAGAAAATTCCATGAAAAACACACAAAAGTGTCATTTTTGTCAAAAAATTTGTCAAATTCTAGTTTTCAAAAAGTGGGAATTTGTTTTAATTTTTATTGATTAATATTTGGTTTTTCGAATGAAAACAAAAATGGAATAAACTGATCAATTAATCACCCTGACAATTATGTATTAAAAATTATATATATATATATTTTTTCATGTATATTAAAAAATGTAATTAAACTATATGCGTTAATGCTGCTACAATTTTTTTGTTTAATATCACGAATCAAATGCATCGCCATTCCCATGATTTATAAAAAAAAATGACAAAAAAAAGAATAAAAAACGAATTTATATATATAAATATGTATATACGTGCGTTATATACGAGAAACGGTAAAGAAGATAATAAAACATTATTTTCATAAGCAAATCAATAATCGCATTGAATTACGATTAACAACTTTATGGCGAGGGCGCCACGAACGCACGAAATAATGCATCGATAATAAAGAGATGTGACAAATCAAAATTGTTCTAAACGATTAAATAAAACAAAACAAAAAACTATTACGATTATTGTTGTGATGGAAAAGAATTTTTTTCTCATATTCAATTCGTTGATTAAAACTTTAACACTGCGTTCTCTCTGCCAGATTTATAATTGATAAATTTTTGCCGTGTTTGATGAGAATGCCATTTTGATTTATAAACGCGGTAACTAATTGTTCGTCAGTTAAGAGATCGCCCAAGATTTCACGAAATAATAACGTCGTCAGTTGTCAACTATTTTGTCATTATTATTTTTCATTTTTTTTCTTTAACATGATTATGTAAACGGCGACGAAAAAAAAAAATAGAGGAAAATGAAGAAAAAATGGAAAATAAGTGAGCGAAGAAAATAAACGCCCAATCTAGAGACCATTGCTTAGAATAACCGTGAATCATCGTGCCATCCTCCCATTTCCCTCTTTCCCAAAACCACACAAACAAAAAGCAGAAAGAACGAGAAAAAAAAATTACTTGCATCGCGCTAATTGAGAATTTTCCGAAGCAATCAACATTTGCAATTTACTCGAAATGATAGAGTTGTTTTCAAACAGCTCGTAAGGATAAATTCGCTTTTTAATAATCTCCTCAGAACTTGTGGATTTCGAGAAAATTTTCATCCGTCTTATTCGATCTGGACGAATATTTTCCTCGTTATTACGTAAATATCTTGTTATTACTTCGAGGCATAAATCAACTTTGCTATATTATTTATCTCGAATAAAGAAACAGCAGAAATATTCCAACGTATGAAGAAAACACTGAAAATTGTCGGTTTAACGAGACCGGATTAATCGCTTCATTACAATCAATCAAAGTCCAACTCTCAACATTCATTTTTCATTCCACCTCGGTGCTAATTGCGTGTGTATATGTAGACTAGTAGTCTTATCATTTGTGTGTAAATATCGTAGATTCTTAAGGCTGCATTGTTGTCCAGATGTGTGTTTTCGGAGGCCATTTTCAGGATCGAATAAATTTGAAACTGCTCGTTCCCGAAATTTTGTACACATTTTCATTGATCCTTTGGGAACACGTACACACTTTTTCCCACATAAAGAAAACATAAAAAACAACAAAGTTTTCTCTGAAGCGTGCGTCGGTCTCTCTAACGAGATCGATTCGAAATTTCGTACGAACCTTCGTCAGGATGCTTTTTAATTTCAAGACCCAGAAAAGCAAAGAAAATTACACGAAAAATCGTAAGTCAACATTAGACTCGCCACTATATTGTGGAAAAAATATTTTTCTCTCTGATTCTGGATAGTCCACGACATCGATACAGATACGAAAATGATTGATTTATATTCGAGACATTTGTAAGTTTGTGAGGAATAATTAACACGTGTACCAATTTAATAATTAAAAAAAAAAGTAGAATCGTTACGAATTTTTTATATTCGAAGTGTCGCCTTAAGACACGTGACTCTGGACAATAATCCAATCTTAACCGATTCATTGATGTGGCTAAATTTGTACTCATATATATTTACCGATTAATCAGCTAATATTATTCCCATGATGAACGAGAATGCATCGGAAATGCCTGAACAACAGAAAAACACCTTCGTTTTGTAACTCTAGCGCCGTATTTGAAATAAATAAACGTAATTCTTTAAACGGTGATTGAAAAATTATTATTTTCTGTTTTATTAAAAGTTTAGTGACAAAATATTGATTTAAATTCTCATTGCGACGAGCAGAGCACTCAATGAGCTTCCATTTCTTTTTTTTTTAGCTTGACCGATCACTGACTGTTGTAGTTTTATTATATTTTCTGTTTTGTTGCATTTTTTGCTCAGAAAAACTAGAAAAATACTTTGTTTGTTTGTGCGTTATTCAACTTAGAGTTTCCGCAACTTCTTCGCTATTTAGTTTGTCGAAACAACAAATAGAAGTCCCGGCTACTATCATCAGAATTCCCATGAAGACGTCTGAAAAGAAACAGAGAAGTTTTTGATCGCGAATCTTGTGGCTTGCGGAAGAAAGATCAAAGGTAATTGTCTCGTTAAAGCAATTTCCCATGGATTCATGGTTTCCATGGGATTAAAGGTGAAAAATGTCAAGGTTTTTCACTTCTATCGGGTTTTTCTTCCCCGAGAACCCAGCCAACCATCGCCGTGATGACAAAAGTTAAGGAATTTGTTACCGGCACCGCCAGTGACAAATCTGCGCTTTGGAGTGTGGCAACGTACAGCAGAGAGCCGAATTGATTCACGAGAAACGGTACCATATACTTAAAATAGAAAAATCAACGAAATCATGAGCTTCCGAGACGCTAGAGAACTACGAAGTTTGAGGGATTTTTAGGTTAACCACACAAACCTTGAGGTTCGTAACCAAAAAGAAAACTTCATTGAGAAACTTTCCGGATGGCGACGATGCTTTCACATCGTCTATACCGGTTGCACCTTTCTTCAACAATGGATTCGTAGCTCCCCACAATATTGCCACAATCACAAGATAAAGGATCGACTCTGAAAGCATTAATTCAAAACAGTTTCGTAACTTTATAACCTGCAATAAAGTTGACACTTCGACTATTAAATATCGTCCTCTCACCCAGGACAGCTGCCATTCTATCGATGAAATTTCGCCGATTTGTACATCGAAAGATATTACTGCACACGAATAAGGAAAAACTCGCCCTTTACTTGAGTTTCATCAAATTTTCATTCATCTTACGTTCGACATTATAAAATATGTAACTGTCACTACTCCAGTGGTTCTCATTGCCCAGCTTTCAGGAAGTGTTAACGTCAGTTGATGCCCAACGAAAACATAACCTCTGCCAAGTTCAATAACGAATCTAACCTCAACACCGTCAATTGTATTTCTTTGTAATACGATCGAATAAAATTGACTAATGTTGCTGAATACCGAAAAATTTCTATGATTATAAAATGTTCGTCCTTTTGGGCGATATTAATTTGTGGAGTTTGAGTGACGATATTTTGATCAAGGACACAGATTTTGGAGCGTTCAAGTGAGTTTTATTGTTAGGGTTATCTACACGTAAATAATGCAACTTTCGACAATTATGTTCACAAAATCGGGATCTTTAAATGAGCCCGCAGTGAAGCAGGCAAATTCAATATGTCTGGCTATGCAATGATTCTATTGAGTTCGAAATTTCAATGAACGATAGACCTAAATTATCCTTCAAATAACTGTGGGTCTACAAGACCCAGGGATCGAAAAAAAAGCCAATAAAAAAAAACGATTCCTCCAACTCATAATGAATCGTTGATAGTAGAACTTTTCCGACTTTGCTGTGGCAACGAGTATTGAAATAAAATTGATATATTATCAGGTATCATGAAAAACGCGTCGACGGATTGTACGAAGAGGGTAAAAGATCGTACTGTCAAAAGCGCAGTATGGTCTCAATCCTCCAAAACAAAAAGGGCAACAAACTCAAAGATGGGATCAAATACCTAGAGGTAAAATATTTTTCCTTGAAAACGCAATCATATAAAAATCATAGGACTTTTTGCAAAATAGAAAATTTCTTTTTTCCAGGATCAGTTACACGACCACACGGTAGTTCACTGCCACTGGCATGATGAAAATACCATAGAATTGATGTTGAACACCGGTTTACTGATTTACATTCAAATCAATATTCTCACCGCCGACATACAGAAAATCATGTTCGACAAATATTTAGTAGGAAAAATCTCTGACCATGTGTCCGACGGTAAAAAATTCTCTAACCACAATGGAAAATTGGTCAAAAAATTAGTAGAACACCATTCCACATAATTTAAATGTGCTTCTGATTATAATTTCAGTAACCATGACAAAAGATCACTTAGTTTTTACTCACAACGACAGCCAAGTTACCGTTGTCCATTTTACAAAGTCAAAAAAATCAATTTTTGACAAAATCAGCAAATTGGAGCCAAGGTTGTCGGTCGTTGATCTTTCTATCCCGAGCGGACGCAGACAAGATAAAAAAATATGTATCAACAGAACCGGAGATTTAGTGAGTCCCTGTTTTTTAATCGTACTCCTGGAATGTGAATAAACTTTGCCCGGAAGCAGAGAAACTTCCAAATCAAGAAAAGAATATTTGTAGGAATCTTTCGAATCAAAACCTTTGACCTTAGATTGAAATTTTCATTTTTATACACGTTTTTTGTTCAAGAAATCACTTTTATTTTTGAATTGCTCCCAAAAATATTGCTCTCCCGTTCTCACCGACGAAGATCGTGAGCCGTACCAGCGGGTATGGTCACGATTAGTAAAACACAAATAAAAACTCGTGGCCAGATTTTAGTATGGTGGAAGTCAACGATGAATGAGGTTTATCCATGGAGTCCGGCGGTCAAAGATCATGATCGAGCTAACGTTCATCTATACCGCTTGACCGGGTACGTACAAAAGATTCTCCAAGCTGAGTTGAAGAATATTGAGACTGGAAATGTTCTATTAATACTGTTGATTTTGCGCTTTGATTGTAGAATTAATTTGGAGTGGCGGGAACTTGTAGGAGCAATGAATTTGGGATGAGGTGGTTGTTTCTTCGGTAGGTTCTTTCGATTTCTCTTGTAATTTTGAAGCTCTGCAAAAGTTCATTATTCTGGAATTTTCTTGTAGATTTATTCCGTTTGCTCTTGGGCTTGCTCCGGAGTTTCAGTGATTCCAAAGCCGACACTCGCTTCTGTGGACTTTTCCGCACTTTCAGTTTCTTTCGCTAGCGGCTTTGCCTTTTTTTTCTTGGAGCTCGCTACGTTCTCAGAGAGAGACTTTTCGTAATATTTTTGATGCGCTTGCCACGCGGCGCGTTTGTACTGCTGTGTGTCCGACAGTTTGTACGCCGTTTCTCTACTGATTCTGGTCGGCAATTGCCACGTGCTCTAGAGCCAGTTGATTTTATAATTACGAATTATTCTCGGGTTTTCTACTTCATGCTCTCTCTCTCTCTCTCTACGCTTTACCTTATATTCACCCCAAGGAGATCGTTTCGATCTTGGCTTGCCCGGTAACGTATGCCCTGAATTGTCAACTAAAAACGTTGTTGGAACGCTGTGTTTGTAACAAGGCCACCGGGGATGCCAATTCGGAACTTCCCAATTTCCAAGCATGTACGGCTTGAACGTATCTTCCGCCCAATTTGCATGCCAAAATTGCGACATCCTTTTTTTCTCTTTTTTCTTTCGATTTCAATCCCTTAAACACAATAATTTTCTTGACAAGACGCAACTCGCTCGTTTTCTTTCTTGCTTCCAAACTGACACGTTTCCATGGTTACCAATTCAACTTACGATTGCCCAGTAAAAAAAAAAAAAAAAAACCAGAATCACGTAATTTTTTCGAAATTCAATGATTTTTTCAGTTTGTGGGATTCAAATTTTTCCATTCGACATTCCCCCAGGATTTCTGTTCAACTCCTATCCTAATAAATCCAAAAACGCTATTTTACTTTTTTGGCAATTTTCCAGCACGAGATTCGAGCTGATTTGTCATCTCCGAACCGAGTTCGATCCACTTTGCATCACGTTCAATGGTCGACACGAGAATGTTATTCATTCGGTGGAACAAAAAGTCTCGCGGAAGGTGAGTCGTTCGATTTAAATTGTGAAAATTTATAGCCAAAAAGTAACCGAAAAGTTTCTTTGGGCAAGTGAAATTTCTCCCCAATCCAACGACGGAAAAACATTTTGATTAAAGTGACAATTTTTATTGTTCAACAGGGCGAAGTTACGATCGAATGGCAAACCTACGAAGTTTCCCAACAAGACAAATTGCAAAGGATAGAAGTTATTTCTGTGCCTCTACCCACGCACACGAGCTGTGCTATTTTTTCACCAAATCAGGATATGCTGTTGTTGTGTTGCATCGATGGTTCCATAACTCTGCACGATCACAATAAAGGCACGAGCAACAGTGTCAAAGCTCCGTTCGTGAGTAACATTAAAAATCCGACAATCACACAGATTTCATTGAAATTTCTTGATTCTAGAAAATCATCGACGCCTGCGTTACTTTTTTCTTAATTAATTCGAATTCCAAAGATTCCGACCCTGGCATCGTGGCATAGCGATGGTTTCGTTTTTACCATTGGCAACGAACGTGGACAATTTCAACATTACAATATTTCACTCGCAACTATCAAAAGTCAAATGCTCAACGACGACTCCACTCCGGCAATAATCTTCGATCTGTCCACTTACTTCAGGTGAGCTCAATAAAACAATTCTCCAAGACACCCGATATCTCGTGATGAAAAATACAATAAAAAGCTCGAAAGTTAAAACTTTATCCGAAAAACTATCAATTCGTACTTCACCTTTTTTCCTCAATTAATTTTTTTTATATCAATTGAATTTATTTGCCTGTAGGAGTCAGCCCGCATTGATGCGAATGATTTGGAACCGAAAATCCGATCCAGGAACTTACAGCAATCATTACAACACCGGAAACGCATTACTTCTGCTTCTCTTCGAACGGTAATGGCCACGAATGATTAATTGCTCCAAATAAAAATGGATTTTACGTTTGAGAGAATTTGTATGGTTTTGCTTATTTTTATCGTTGACATTCTATAGTCAGGTCAACTAATCATCGGTTTTTCGGAAGTAAAATCAATTTTTTCGTATTTATCGAATGAATAATTGATTTTCGCTCAGCATTGAATTTTTATGAGTGAAATTTTGTCGATTACAAATTATTTCAGGGGTCCGCTGGGCGTGATAAGAATAATCGAAGGAAACAATTTGTCGGGGGACACATTGATATCCAGAAATTTGAATGTCCAGCATGTCGATCGTGCTACATCGTTATTATTGTCAATGAATTGGGACACACACCCGCGAGCCTGTATGCATTCACTCAACCAAATATTAAACTATTTGTTCAAATTGAAATTGACTCCGGAGCGAGAGAGTTTCATACAAAATGCATTGGGAAGTTTTCACGTTCCCATTCGACCGATAAGCCAAGCAGTCGAGGACGAATATGGTGACGAAATCAGAGATTTAACGAGGAGATTTTTTCACCATTTGATAAGGTACATGATTTTTTGTTTTAAAATTTTCTAAAGATTTCAGCCTGAATCCGAAATTTGATGCTTTTTTTCAATTTTTTTTCTTTAGTCCGCGATAAAAAAGGATTTTCTGGTTGTCCAAAGTTTCTCGATTTTTGTTCTCACTAGATATCGGCTGTTCGAAAAAGCCTTCAGATTAGCCATCGACCTGAACGACCACGATCTCTTTATGGACATACATTTTTATGCTCTCGTGATGAAGGACATGGAAATGGCAACCGCTGCGAAAGAGAAGGCACAAACTGTTTTAAGTCGATCCAACAGCTGCAGTAGCTCGCGTACGTTTTTATCTCCCTCAATAAACCTCGGCCGAGGCTTATACAATTTTATTTTTGTCTGAAAGATTTAATCAAACTGGAGGATTAAATGTATTTAAATCGCTGCAGATTCCACGTGTTCGAGAGCTTCGTGTTCTCTGTGTTCCGATTCGATAAGCGACAAAGAAACAGAATCCTACAGTGGGGAGAGCGAGAGTGAAGATTCCCCGAAGAGGATAAAGTCCAAGTTCCATTGTGGACCGAAATATTCGTCCAGAATTCCTTTCAACAAAATTTCATCCCTCCCTGTAATAAACCCTTCGAGCCTGAAAGCGAGTGGGCTCGTGTCAACGTCCTTCAACGATGTGTCAGCCTCGAAGAACGACAGTTTAATGTCGACAGCGTTTAACATTGCAACGGGAAGTGTCGCCGATTCGATTATGAACTCCTCGCCACTGTCGCCGATGAAACCACTCGGCACCAATTTTGTTCGACGTCAACATTACCGACTGAACAACAGTGGATTTAATTCTTCACTGAGTAAAAATTCTCAGTCTTACGACAATCTGAACGACGATTTACTGTCGTCGACCTTTGGGAATCTTCGGCTTTTGGGACTGGGACAACGCGACCGTTCGTACGCTAAATCGATGGGCAACGTTTCTCAGAATCCGAAAATCGATGACACCCTCTTGGAGGAATCTATAGCCCAAGATCTAATCTCAACGAGATTCGATGCGATGGAGCCTGACCTTGTTATTCCCAATGTTACTCGAGCCTCTTCGTCATCGATCCTCGAAAAAATTGATTCCAATGTCATGTCGACGTCGTTTAGTAATTTGTCCCTAAACTCCATCTGCGAAAATAGCGCCTCGTCGTTATTCCGTAACGGCAGCATTGCTCATCAGTTATCCACCGAAATTCCTCACGTTTCGTTCGTTAATTCACTGGGGACGAGTAAACCGTCGTACACCTTAGGAAAACCCAACAAAGTCTCCTTTTTTAACTCTTCGAATAATTTCATGTCGACCTCGTTCAACGACCCTGACGACCTCAGCCTCAAATCTTTAGATTCGCAAAGCGATCCTCGCAATTATCAAACTTCCAATTCCAGCAGCACAGTTCACAAGGATTTGGAGTCTATTCCACCTCCCCCTACCATGACCACTTCTCTGGCGAATTATTTGAACAATTTGCCGAAAAAATCGTCAGGCATTTCGAGGAATCCAACCGGAATCCTCGACATCAATGACACTACCGTTAAGTTTCCTGTCTCTCGCCCAAATCCACATTCTCAAATGTTACAAAGACAATCCTCGGTCGCTAGCATTTTACAGAGTCAGCATCGAAACAATAATTTACAACCGATAAGAAATTATCGCTTGAACTACGATCTCGACTACGTCCCTTTTTACGAAAGCTCCGAAAACCTTGACTACCAATCACCGGCCAATTACGACGTTGCCAACATTCCGAGCATCGCAAACTTCTCCTCCCCTTACAACGCCCCCGGGAAAATTCATGACACCAAATCCTCGAGATTGCCACCGAATTCCAACAAAGAGAAAAAAAATCTCATCAACCCCAATCCCTTGCCGACCCCAAGTGCGTCCAACCCCAAAATCAACATCTGTCAAAACTCGATCGATTCACTCGCTTCCACCGAAAAACCTAAAGTCAAGTTCTCCAACACGGTCACCCACATTCTCGTCCCTGGAACGGTGAGCATTTTTCCTTATTCATGAAAATTTTTAATAATCGTAAAATTTACGTTATTCCGATGGAATTTTTTACTCTGCTCGATCTTTCCAGACTTTAAGTTTTAATCGTTTTTTTAAACCCTTGCTGTGTTATGTTTCAGGGCCACGCTCATCGACCAGTCCAAAAACGCTCAGTGACGCAATTGCATCCGATGGATCCAAAGCGAGAGTTGGCTGAGAGCTTACCACTGTGTCTGGGGAACGAAGATTATTTAAAGGACTTCCAACCATTGTCACGTAAGAAAAAAAAATTAAATAAATAAAATAAAATAAACTCGGGAACGACAAGGAATTGAGAATTCTCCGAGATATCCGGACGTATCGTTAATAATGAGGAAAAAACTTGATTTTCTATGAATTCCAACAGAAGTCCGAAATCCTACAATAGAAAAATAATTTTCGTGACTATTTTAGGAGACGAGGAGTTGGAAAGATCAAAGGAATCATCGAGAACAGAAGAAGCAGCAAAGATCAAAGTCGTTCACTTTGGGCTGTTGTAAAAACAGAAAAAAATAATCTTCATTGCTCATCCCAAGTTAATTCTAATTTTCAAAGTTGTACAGAAATATTTGACAATTGCTCTGCTTGCTCAATCAGCAATTAAAACTGATATTATATTTAAGTGATTTTTTATCTCACAATTAATATTTTGTACGAAGCACGACGGAAAGAAGGAAAAAAAAAACATATCGGCAGTTGACTAGATTTTTATTTTTTTCCCAGGGAATCCAATTCGCCTAGCAAGTTCAAGAGATCCGTGTCAGGCACGTAACGCTTCTTATCGTGCTCTGGATCGAAATAATCTATCGTTGCCGTTACTCCCTCCGGCAGCGCAGCTTCCATGGCTCTCAACAGTATCGGATATTGAGTCCCAGATATTTCCATTTGTATATTTCTTCGATACTCGTTGAGGGAATATTCAGTCATGAGAATCGCACTGTTCGGCTTAAATCTTTGGATCTTGTAACATTTTGGTGGGAACGCCCAGCTTAACGATGAAAATTTTCCAGATTAATAAGTTTCTAGTTTTATCGCAGGTTACGTCGATCCTGAATTTCTGAAAATCTCTCGAAATTCGGGAGATTTTGAATTTATAAAATACCAGTTTTCAATTTCGATGTCCAAACTCTCCGTCAGGGTATCGATTAGGCTCTGATACTTTTCCAGCCGCGGATAATCAAAACTTTTCAGTTCTATGTTGACGAGCGGGTAAAGAGGAACCTTTGATTTTCCTGTCTGCAATGAATGTTTCAAAGTAGAATTGATCATTTCCGTGAGATTTGCCCAGTTTTTTTATGATTACGATTACCTCGAGATAATCTGGCACGTATAAACTGTAAAATCTCGGTAATGAGAATCGATGCGAGGCGATGGATCGTCCAACTCCGAAAAGCTGTTGGAAAACAATTCATTACCCCAAAAATCTTCGTAAACTATAATGCAAATTCGAAGCGGGAATCTGGCTCTGTCAATTATCATAGCAGCGAATTTCTGTCTGTCAAGAAACATGAATTCGATAACGGATAAAAAATCAACATACTAAAGAAGATTCTCTTACGAAATACTTTCTGAGGTTATGTCAAAGATTCAATGAGAGACAGCAGATTTGAAAGCCTTGAACTGATGATTGGCAATACCTGCTTAATTCCTAGAGATGCCATTGCTGGTTCGTTGACTTGATGAACCTTAATCAATACATAAATACAATTTGAATCCAAAAAGTAAAACAACCGACTGATGCTGCGAGTCCGCAACAAAAACTCTAGTCACGTGACATTCCGAGACGGTTCGGTCTCCACCTGCAGGAGATCGAGGAAATCAGGCGAACTCGCGGATGCGTTGGTGAATTATTCAGTTCATCGCGATTGATAAACGCAACAGGTCGCACCAACTCGCATTGTAAATAATCATTTTTAACGAGAAATAAAGAAAAGAAAAAAAAAACAACTTTCTTTATGTCGTCAGTGTTAACCTTCCACGACGTTAATGACTATAAAAAAGAAAAACCTCGAAAAGCGAATAGATAACGCACATTTTTCTGATATTATTCCCTCACTTAGTGAAAAATCCATTATCGATGTATTTCGTCCGACAGTCCCAAATGTGCGGAGATTCGACGAAGAAGTGAAAACAAACTAATCGCGATTCCCACTTTGGGCAACTAAACTTCAGCTAAATACTCGTCGTTTATTTTCAACACGTGTAAGTTTAACACAAAAATTTCTCCAGGCTTCATTCCTTTTTATTCATCTCAATTGCATTATTAGTTTTTATTTGGAATTTATTTATTCCACGTGAGAAAACTAACGTCTAAGAAGTTTAAACCCAAATTCTCACTTTTTATTCAATAAATAATTTCGACAAGCAAAAAGATATTTTTAGGACTCGCGAAAAAGTTGCACGATCAATCGAATTCATCGAAGAAACGAGACAAAAGAATATTGACAAGTTTTTGGAAGAAAAACTCTTTTCTTTTTACCATGCTCTATAGCAACTTTTAATAGCACAATCCAAATAGATTGCTGAATGCACAAAAGATTACAAGTGGGGAAACACACTGTTTGACAAGCAGATGTGGTTCCATTTGTTTTTTTATCCTTTTCCCTCCTACACGCTCATAAACACATATCGCATCATAATGACCTTCGTCAATCTTTCGAACCCACACAGACACACTGACTCACGATTCGTCGTGCAGTTTTATGATGCGCGAGTGCAAAAAACAAAGAAATGAAACATTTCGTCTCTTTTGAATTAAAATATCAGTCGTGATTGTTGTAAATCTTGTGACTTCTCACCGTCGATTTCTGAGAAATTTTGTTATATAAGAATCACGAAAAAAGTGAGTTTGGCGAAAAAATCGATCGCTAATCGAGCAAAGCGTTTCGTTAGTAATATTTCGAGCATTAATTCGGTTCGAAGAGCTTACTCACGTAGCAACATTGTCGATAAAACCGAATCGTGAATTTGGAAAGGGTTTATCGATCGTCGGAGATTGACATACCTTTGGCATTTTTTGGACTGAACGTTCGGTCAGTACGTGATTTCGCTTGAAACTATTAAAATTCAACATCAGTAATATTTCCCATCGTGTCATTTTTCGAAATTTCCAGAGAACGTAACGATCACGTACGGACATAAATATCGTGCGTGCATATGGATGTATACACTATTTATTTAATAACAAAACGGTGAAGCAAAACTGGTTTTAGTCGCTGTGAAAAACCCAAGCATCGCGAGCATACAGCTCACTTATTTTTTTTTTTTGTCAGGCTATACAGTTATCAATTGATGAACGAGAATATGTTTCGAAATATTGAACATTTCCAATTCTCCACATCGTCACCGTCGCGAGTAATCTTATTTGCAAAGTAAATTCGTTAGAAGATGAAATCGTCGATTTAATCTCTAACGCTCCGAATATCGGACACAATTTTTCTAGTTTTTTGAAAAATGAAGACTCGTGGCATCCCGAGATGGCGTCTTGCAATTAGTATATTCCGATTAATGTGTCCGGTCTCGGTTTATCGAAAAAGTAAAAAATAACGAGTTCACATTCGACGATTAATTTCATACCACGTAATAAAAATAATAATAATAATCCGAAGAAAACACTATAAAAACAGTTATGTATAGAATTAAAGCAAATTTGTGAGGAAATTAAACAAAAATGAAAAGTGAGTCATCACAATAAGGAAAAAGTCGTCTTATTAGAGATCAGACGGAATTATCGTTGCAATTTAATCGAACCGGTCGGCACGAACATTCAAAACGATTCCTTATCGTCTTCGGGTCGTACAAGGATCAAGTTCAATCGAATTACGACATTGGGCGAAGCAGCTTAACCCAATTATTCACTCTCTCCCCATTCTTATCTGTCATTAAACATTTTAAATTGTTGTAAAAATGTTGCACTTTTTTTGCAATTTTTACTCAAAATTTTGCCTTTTTCGAAGTCCTTTTCGAATTTGAATCACTGAAAGACCAGAGACTCGTGGCTCGACGGCTATTCAGTCTCTTAATTGCTGGGTCGTCTCGAACTATTGAAACAACTGGTGTCTCAGTCCTGACTAATTAATCGTATGACAAAAAAAATAGCGTCACGACTGGAGCATCAAATAGTCTCAGCAGAAGTTCGTCGTTCATTTTATTTTCACCAGGAGTTTCAAACGAAGAATTGCATCTTTTTGAAAAACTACGAGAACACTAATTTGAAGATTTTGTTTTTTTATACCTCGATCAATATGATCGACGATGCAGAGAAAAGAGGAAAATGCCAATACTCGCGGAATTGTCGAGAAGATTTCATCTCCTGACGACCGATGCAAAGCCCGATCCACCGAGAAATCCTCCCGAAGAACAAGCCAATGATTTGTCGCCTTCGCCCAGCGGATTGAATACAAAATCTCAACCAACTACACCGGAAGTCAAAAATAATAACGAGGCACACAAAAATCCCCTCGATCCGAAAAGATCGAGTTCGCAATCGAATTCAGACGACGAAGCAGGCCTCAGGAATGAAAATTCTCCTAGCGGCAGCAAAAAAGAAACGAGAGAGTCGAGAAATCCTCGTTTCAAAACTAAAGTTCCCTACAGGGCTGGTAACGTTTTGTTTTCTCTTCTGACTCGATCGAAATAAATGTTTAATCATTTTTCGTCGGACATAATTCACGTTGAACTTTCTCTTTCCTTACAGGACAAACAGCAAACATTATAAATTACAACATAATCAATTCGAACGGTGTTAAAATTGGAGCCACGAAAACGTACATTTGCAATGTCAATCAATGCACAAAAAATTCAGAAGAATCATGTGGAACGAGCTCGACGAAAGCAAAATCAAGAACAATGCCAAAGACCGTTGAAGATCTCAGTACGTGCGAACGAGAGATAACGGTCGATGACATATTTCTTATAAAAACACACATAGGTCATGGTTGGAAAGACGTCGTCAGACGTCTCGGTTATTCCGAAGGCCAGCTCGATCAGTTTGAGGAAAATCATAAAGACAAGGGCATCGACGAGGTGAGGCTTTTTTATGGAATTATAGCAACTCCGACCAACAGTACGAATCCCTGATTCCTTAACAAGAAACTTCCTTGCTAAAAATTGAATAATCTCGGGATCATAATTTCCAATTCATATCAGACTTTGCA
Organism: Campopleginae sp. 14b; assembly: GCA_030522525.1. Classification (NCBI taxonomy): domain Eukaryota; kingdom Metazoa; phylum Arthropoda; class Insecta; order Hymenoptera; family Ichneumonidae; species Campopleginae sp. 14b. The sequence goes on from JAPYYS010000200.1 coordinate 99,204, forward strand.
GTCGCAACTTATGAAGATTTTATCGAAATGATTCTTCCTCTGCTATTCCATGGATTTAACGTTTCTGTTGATTTTTTTCTTTTCTCAAGGTCGTCTATCAAGCGTTTTTGGACTGGAAACGAGCAAACACGAAAAAGGCGGAAATTGGTGTACTAACGAGGACACTGTGGTCCTGTCGGGAATACGATTGTGCCGAGAGGCTTGCAGCAGCTCAGCAAACTCGAACGTAGCATTTTTCACGAAATTATCATAACATTTGACGAACAATCGATTTCTTATGAACGACAAAACTCCGCAAAGTTTCTATTGTCACTCCGATATGTACATTTTCCTTATAAATATATATTATCTTCACTATCACAACAAATTTCTCTAATTTTTCAAATTATCGTAGCGAGTTCCAACATTTTGCGTCAAGAAAACTCTGAATATTTTTCGAATGTCCGGAGCGTCCCACAACGAAAATTAAAACTCATGACTATGATGAAATTTCGTGGCAGCAACTCCGGAAATAATAAATTCGTCAAGTCAATGGATATGGTTTCTTTCGGCGCAAATTCCACCGAAATGGTAGGAAATAGAGCAAAAGTGCGCAGGACCAATCTTGTAGAGAATTGAATTTCCCACAAGGAAGGTCTCTACGAGAATTGTCCATTTTCAATAATTTAGTCCGCAAACTGAAAAACAAACTCCCGCACGAAATCGTAGAAAAAGCTGAAAAAAATGTCTCTTTCTCATGTCGCCCAATGATGACTCGCACTTTTAGCAAATCGTCACTTCGTCGTTACACCGTCCGACACTGTGATTAAAAACTTCCCGAAATTCTGTCCGGAACGTCGGAAACTCGACCCTTAAAACCCTGAAAACTCAACGACAGATGATTAAAATATTTTCGACTGGAAAAAGGAATTGAAATTTATTTTCATCATAAGAAAATTACGTTTGCACCAAACTCCTTTAACGAACCGGATCGCTAGGAGTCCCTTTCCGGACTCCTTGCTTCTAGGACTTATTTGATCGTATGAAAAAATAGATATTGTATTTTCCCAACGTCCTTTAATCTCTATATATAAATATATATATAATTGCATTAATGCAAAATGCGAATGAATTATTGTTACGTAGACGTGGACGTGGGCAATCAATTTCTCTAATAATACGAATCAATTCGAAATCTATGAAATTGTCAAATTCTTCGTGTGTCCTTTGCGAAGGAATAAAAGTAGAAAACCATCAAATGAGTTAACCGTCCAAGTCTTTGACGTTTTCCTCCTTGTTGAACCACGTCGTGTTCCATTAATTTAATTAATCAGTATCGTACAGACGCTCGCATAATTAAACACTTTGCTGTGAGCCAAAAATTACTTTTTCGTGTCACTAGTGCGTGGGAAATAATAGTTGCTACGATTTAAAATGGGCATATTGCATCGGTGGCGCGCGTTTTTTCCACGACCATTTAACAATTTGTTGGGTGAGGCTTTTAGAAACAAAAATATTAACGATAATTGCAGTTTTCGTTTCCACGAAGGTCCCGAAGTTTAAAATGAATGATGAAATGTTTAGTAGCGATTCGCATCGATATCTAAGCTTTAGGAATACTCTGAAGAGTCGAAGATATGATTTCTTCACGTCACTCTCAATTTCGGGTCCCTTAAAAACGTTTTACCTAATCCGAAGAACCTGCTGCTATTTTTTTCGATTTACAAGGCGATGTCGCATTTATCGATAGCCTATTGTCCACCTCCATACTCGTCTGCCTTTCGAATATCCGGGTTTTACAATCTTCGAACTGCTCGAACATTTCCTCCAAGTTTTGATCAGCGTCGAGCGTTATGACTGGTGCTGGCACAGGAAATAATGTTTTTTTGTACAACCACTCTTCGTGCACTTCGTGGACTTGCCTCAGATATTCCAACGACACGCACTCCTCTTCTCTGCGTGCTCTTTGACGGATTCTGTCGTACACGATGTCCGGAGAACTTCGCAGATAAACTATGGCCCATGAAATGTCGTTTTTTGGTCAGAATCCTTAGCAAATCTTAATCTTAGTGTAAAACCAATAAGAATCCACTGGGAGAAGATACAAGGATAATGGAGCTCAGGCTAAGTCCTCGGAGTCAGAATGGACCGGACCGGAATGCCCATTTTCCAAAAAAAAATGAGATACACTTTTTTTAAAAACAAATTATGCGAATTTACTGATAACATTGATCTCCCGGGTCAAAGAGACCTGGGCAGCGGCCCAGAGCTTTCCCAATTCTCAAACATTAACGATAACTCTGGTTTATCCAGGTTCAAATTTTAAAAAATGTATCTCCAGGGTGAGGCAGTTATTTTCTTATCCAGGAAATTTGACGCACGTCCTTAAACCTCAAAATTTTTACTTAAGAGTGGTACCTGGTGAGTGAAAGGTACAAAATCCAGACTATGAAAATGCTGTTACTCTGTCTTCTTCCAAAAAAAAACCGATTCGACCGACTGCTATCGACTCCCGAACGTAGAACGCAATTCCACGAAACCGAGTTTTTCAAATGAACCATTTTCGAGCAACAGATTCTGAAATTTCGCGACACAATTCTCCACGATCTTTCCTAACAACGGACCGGACTTGGTGCTTCTTGATTAGAACTCCTCGCGACCAAAAACTGCTGAAAAAGCAACTGAATCCGAAATGCTAGTCAAAAATCGCGACCACAAAGTTGGAATCGGTAGAAACAAAAATCCGCCGTAGCCGGCTACAGTCGCACTTGATACAATTTGTTCCATAAAGCCAATAAAATCGCACTGATCATCGGACTCGACTCGTTCAACACAAAAGAAAATAAAAATCAACAATTTTCGTGTCGGTCACACAGAAAAAAGCGCTTCAAGGTGATCTATCGATTACGTGACCGCGAGAAAATAAAGAAAAAATAAGTACACGTTTTCCTGAGCCATCCTTGAAATTTTGAGCAAACAAAAGTTCACCTTCTTCTCTAGCAAATAAAGAACAACGTGGGACTTGAATTTTGCTTCAAATATCAAGCTTTTCCAATAAAAACAAGCATCAGGTTTTGCTATACCAGAAACCAATGAATCATTTTAAAAAAAATAGTTTTTCAACAAATTTTGCATCAGCGACAAAAATTTCAGGCTCTTTCGTTCGTTTTCATAATTATCAATTTGTTTAGCACGGAATTTCAATGTTCTTGTATAAAAAAGTTTCTCTCGTAACGGCTTTTCAGATTTTTCATATTTTTCACTTCCTAGGCCCTCTGATTATTCCAAAATTAAGTTCAATGAAATTTTTAGTAAGACTCACCGATGAGATCCGTTTCAATCGCCGTGTTGCTTATGGACCAATCGTACCAATCTTCCAGGACGATCACTTCCACGCTGCTCAAGATTTTGCTGCGTTTCATATTCTCGATAAAACAACGAGCGCTGTAGACGGATCTTTCCATCACTTTGTAGGGGAGTTCAGACTTGAGAGTGTGAAGCTGGAGCATCGTCAACTGAACGTACGATTGGAAGAGAAAACCGTGCCGTTTTGGGTCTTTGTACATCAAATCCTGAGAAAAAGTAGGGAAGAAAAAAAAACACGTTTTTTTAGTCGTTTCGCACATTACAGAGCAGCCAATGCAATTTTTCATCACAAAATTCGAAGGATTCAATAAATTGTGTAATTTTTATGGGGAATCTATATTTTTTCAAATCTCACCAACAAATTTGCTCCAGAAACGTTTCGCCAAAGCTCTACAGGTTCCTGGAGAATCATGGTGTTGGTATATTTTTTGAAATTGTTGAGAAAAGTCGTTTTGCCGCTACCGATGTTGCCCTCGATGCACACGGTGAACGGCCTTTGAGAATTTTTGCACGGCGAGGTCATTTTGAGGAACAAGCGAAACGTGGCTGTTCCTGAGGTTGAAAAAAAACAAAAGAAAAAATGATTCAATTTTCGAAGGAACGGGACGAAAATATTGTGGGGAATGACAGGCTAACTTTGTGCATTAAAAGTTTGTCATTCAGGGTTTATGTGGATCGAGAAATTTGGAAAACTATACTCACGATACGGAAATGATACTTTTACAATTTTCAACAACGCTATCGGTAGATAGAACAATCGAGGATCTCAAAAAATGAAGCCGCTGTGAATCTCGCTGGTAAACAAACGAGCGAGCTCCGACAGTTGCACTATGATTGTTCGACAAGTAAACTCGCGATTATCAAACTAGTTTTTTCACACGAAACTCAATTTTGATGAGATAAAAATGAATAAATAAATATATTTCTATCGAGCAATGCATTCGCCGATGTGTCAGACTCGAATGAAGCACCGTGAACAAACACTGCCAACGTACATGACCGTCGTTTCCCGCCAACTGATATATTTGGCGCGAAATATTCGTTACAAAGGATTACATCCGGATATGCGACCAAGTCCGCGTCCACCGTTCATTCGAGGGCTTTCATTCGCTGGACAAATTCGAGCGACCAATCAGAACGCTCAGATGAGTTCGGAATGCGATTCGGTGGAGGGATGCGTTCTTATTTACAATCGTATTTTTCCATTATGGACATCATTGAATATTGTAACGTTTACCCCAATATTTGATCAAATTCATGATGAAACGGCTTATGATCGGAATGAAATGTGTGTTCGCTACGAAATTATGCGAATGGCAATTTTATTATATATTCATACCTTTGCCATTATCAAAATAATCAATAGAGGCTTAAAAAAATGTATATTCATTCGAGCTCAACGATTAAAATCTAGCGAAAACTGTCGTAGAAACACCATGAACTTTTCGAAGGTTTCCCATCCCAAAGAGATGATTGCACCGCATGCGCAATCATTTCGCGTGCCGGTAGCATGACATTTTCATAAAACCATTGTGAGCTCACCGAGAGTCGTCATTTTACAGGAACAGCTGAGTAGTGACGCTTCGTTTTCATGGGATCATTGTAAATTACAAAGTTGGGTTGTCAATCAATTTTGACATCGGCTTAACAACGAAAATTTTGCAAACAAATCATAAGGTCACGTTCGGTTCGAACTCATGTACAACCACGTTGCGACGCGAACTGAGCATCCGTTGATTGCTATATTTGCCCAAGCTCCGCGACTGTAGATGTCTCGCTTGTCGGTTGAGCTTCGTTGTGATTTGTCGAGCATCCACGATGGGAATACTTATGGACCAATCATTTTTAAACTTTTCAAACTTCACGCAGGGTGAACAAGCGTTAAAAAAAATAGAAAGTTGGTATCATTGTAGTCAAATCCTTTTTTTTCATGCAGATAACTTCAGATCGATACGACACAAAAACATGATGCAAAAAAACGGGACAGCCGCAGGCAGTCGTACATTTTGCTTTCACAAAGAAAACATATCATTCAAGAATCAGCCAAAAAATTAATAATATTCGTGATATTACGAATTCGCGACTCGACTCGAGATTCGATCATTCATTTCAATCAGCATACATTAATAGTTTCATGATTAAGGAAAGAAAAAGTACGTGGGAATCGAGTGGGGGAAAGCACGATTCCAACTTCGATGGATAATTGTGATATTATTGTGAATCGAGTTGATTCTGATTTGATATTTGGGGGATTAAACGACGAATACTGGAACACAAGAATTGCAAGAAAGAAAGATTTATTAGCCATAAAATCTCAAAATGAAGGTCCATTATCAATTCCCCATTCATACCGATGTCATTCTCAGGAAAAAAAGTCTTTCAACTTTATTTTATTTCACTATCGGCACTCGAATGCACGTAGAAGAAATTATAACCTCAAGATTTTCTTAATCATATACACGCTCCGCTTTTCTCTGGAGCAGCAGCGCAATAATGAATTATTTCCATATTCACCGCAGTATTGTATTATTTATTGAATAATAAATTTTCATTGCAAATGAATATTTTAGACGACATTTTTCATTCCTTTGCCCCTTAAATCATTCTACACACTTTCCTTGCCCATTAATTAAAAATCTGCACATGTCTCTTGCATTGAAACTACGGAAAGAAAATTTTCGAGAGAAAACACAAAAATTTCTATAGATTTAATTGCAAAATTGTAAAACCAATAAACGTATTCAACCATTTAATTCAATTACATGATTTCAATTCGAGAATTCCAATGATTTCAATGGAATCATGAAATTTCGAATGATCATAATATGAAAATAAATAACGATACTAAAATTGAACCAGGTCAAAAGTTTGAGGTAACGAATTTTTTTTGAGGTTACATTTAGTATTATGGCTTTGGGTATTTTTTTTTCTTCGTATATAACTAAAAAAATTCAAGATTTTCTTCCCGCGGTAAGATAAGCCTCTCTTTATTCATCATCTCATTTTTCCGTTCTTCGTCTCTCTTCTGTTTATTTTTCTACCCTCTGCACCCAAACTCCATAATCCCTGCGCAACTTTTCGAACGCGCAGACTCCGGGGGCAGCAGTTCGCAGCATCACTCGTTAAGATATATATGTATATATTTACAAGTGTCTTGTTCTCTCGCGGCTGGGTATCTCAGTACCAAAAAGACCGTAAGACGGGCCAAGAGTTAGTGGCGGTCCCCGGAGCGAGCGCCGCATACTCATCACAATTTCTCTTTCGGATATGACGAATGAGATAGCGGAATCGCTCCGTTGACCTTCAACGAAAACGCTCACGATTCCAGGCAAAAAGGAAACAACAACAACAACAATAAACACACTTTGAGCTTCAACGAATTAACCACATAAGCCGAACCACTTCAACAAACTTCAACATCATCCACGATGGCAGATAACGACAATATGTACGACGACGAGGTACATCTAAAAAAGTTATCAAATTTTATTTCAAAGGAATAAAAATCTTTCCACCGCTTCTACATGTTTCGTTCATCCTTCTTCACTCGAAAAATTCCATCGAGAATTCATGTGTCTGTATTATTTAAGGCTCACCAATCAAATATTTCATTATGCACATTCGACCTATCGTAACTATTTTGTTTCCGCATATTTACGAAACGTTGCACAGCCAGTTGTTATTTTTTCAGAGCCTGTAATTTCGTATCATTCTCATCAAAATAATGTTTCGATTCCCCCGATTATTCGATAGTCCGAAATGAAGTGTTTTTAAATGTCTTACGATTCATCTACACGAGTGGTTGCTTTGAAAATAAATGAACTATGTGTACCGTTGACCTCCGCAGTGTATTATGCCAAACGTAAACTGTTCGACGGGCTCGGGAACGAGCTCGATCTTGTCTTGAGCATAAAACCATCTTCCCATGCGATAATGACACTTTATTATACATGATTTCCTTCGTTTTTTCATAACGAATAGAACGGTCTACACTAGAATCGCATTCAACCAAAAAATGCATTAAAAAAAAGTCGTACACATTTGACTCGCTTTTGTCCCCGATGTAGGAACTGATATATTTTGTTATCAGGCAGGCGTACGGCGACACTGGGTCAGTGAGACCCGGCACATACTAATTCACCTCACATCGGCGACTCGTTTGTCATTTTTAATTTTAAAAAATCAGGAATACACTACGAGCATTCCTGGATATGTTTTCACGATAAAAAATCGGAAAAAAATAGATTTCGCTCCAAAAAAAAAATCATCAAAAAAATTGAATTTTCGTAAAGTCGACGTTTCATTCGAAGAATCACAATTTCTGCAACTATAATGTTTGAATGTAATGTCGGAGGCTATAGTCGTGGAAAATAGAAATTATAAAAATTTTTAAAAACGATTTTGATCGAAAAAGTGATCTTGGCTTACGAGTGATTTCGAAAAATCATGAATTCTGATCAAAACACGCCGGCAGATCTCGAAGCTCTTACCTCTCTTAGAATAATTGATGTCGAAAGAAATTATGGGTCAAAATGACCCGGTATATCAACCGGGCTCCATTATTATTTCATTAATTGCAGAATTTTCATTCCGTAGCGTTAAAATTTTCTTCGAGCATGCTTCGTTTTGAAAAAAGTTTCAAACAAACCGAATCGTACGTTTGAGAACAAATCTGACTTGAGCAAATAGGCCAGAGAATTAACAGAGCCGAGCGTTTATTTTCGAAATGGATGAGACATCTCGTTTCCATTTATTTTCATATTGATATTCCATTAATCCAAACATTAATCACGTGCCCGAAAGCCATAAAGATCTCTCGTGTAAAAGACGAATTAGCTCGAGACACAAACAAACTTTTGTAGCTTAGAGAAACGGATCGGAAAATTGGAGTGTTCACGTCAATCTTGCCAGAGTCCATTTTACCTCCATCTCTCTCTCTCTCTCTCTCTCCCTCTTTCTCGCTTTCTTATAATTAACCACTTTTTTTTTAACTATTCCGATTTTATAAAAATACAATAAAAATAGAAATAAAAATTAAAAAAAAATATGATAAAAATAAAAATTTGTAAATATTTTAAATATTTCAATATTTATTTTATACTGATCAAATTAATATTTATTTTATATATTTTAATATTTTAATATTAAAATTTATAATATTTCTAATAAAATTTATAATAAAAATTCAAAATTCTGTAATGTGAAAAATATATTTTTTTTCAATTTTCTTTCATTTCATTCCTTTTTGCAATTGAGCACTGTTGCCTAAAATATATACTGAGGCAATGATAAGTGATTAAATCAAATCAAAGCGAATAAAATATCACTTATCCTCCTTTCTCCTTTTTTTTATTTTACCAGAACGGATCGGTTGGCTGAATTGAATGAATTCGTGACCGAATTCCGGACCGAAAATTGCGCCTAAATTTGTCCATAAATCGAAATTCGAGTCTGGAGAATTTCCTAATCTCGGCTGAGCGCTCAAAGTAGCGTGAGATTGATAGAAATATTGCTAGCTCGGGTTATCACACGGCCAGTTGATTCGATTGGAAAATTGATCGAGAAAGGTGCATGATGTTTCGAAAGCGATGGTCAAGAGCGTGGGTGGTTATAAAAACGAGTCTCATCTCTTTGACCCGACCTTTCCGATCTGACGACAGATATTTTAGTCCTGTTCGATTCTGGATTCGAAATAAAAATCGTAACGGGGATTTCGATACGCAGAAACTTGGAAAAAAATGTTGAAAAATAAAAACTCGAAAAGATCGAGTGAAGATTCGAAAAAATTGTCTACTCGAGGTTTCTAGTCATTTTTACGATCGCAATGTCGTGTACAAATCCTTGCCGGCATTTCTGCACCGACCGCTTGACATTAATCCCTGTAAAGTTCAATAAATATTGAAAATAAGGAAAAATGCTTCGACCACTATAATTTGGAGGCGCAGCAAGTTAGAATCATAAATATACCATCATTGTTTCATAACCATCACTGGATGTTATCCTTCCCGCCCAAGGGGATACTTGAATACCATTTTTCATAACTTATGGGGGTAATAACAGTTGTGAATTACGTGTCCCTAGGGTGAAGTTTGTATTTTCTGTGAGAAGTTGATTGGCATTTCCGCCAATGACGTTATTGAACTTTGAGAATTGAAAATAAAATGAACGAAAGGAAAAAAATCATTGGAAGTCCTGTTGAGTATTTTTGATCATTCGTTCATTAAAAAACTTTAATCAATTTCCTTGTCGTTTTGTTATTGAAATCCTTGATGCATTAATATCCGCACGAATCGATGCAGTTTCGTTGCACGACGAGCAGATCGTTTCGACCAAGGTCAATCGGTCTAATTGGGAAATGCGATCGATTTTTCTCCACCAAGTTGATCACCGGTGAACTTTTCAATCGAGGCTCACCGATAGAAAACGGAATAAAGTTTTTTTCTTCGCCTCGTTCGCTTCTCAGCGATTAATTCCCGTAATTCTATGCCATCCCACTGCTTTCTCGTTTCTCCCATCGCTACCTTGTCAACGTAGTTTTAAAACGTGTGTAAATATGTGGATACGAAAGCTTTCATAAACGTTGCCTTTAATTCACGTGAAATGTGCGGAGCAATTGCGCTGCACACTCGCCGAGCCACGACCGCCCTTTCTCTATCGATTTAACCAGAAGCCAGCTGACTTGCCCCCACGACGAGAGTACGGACTCCCCCCCGAGGCTAAAAGCTACTCTCACCCTTGCTACCACATCCCATATGTGTATATCGACGCACACATGAAAATATGAGCACACTCGCACACGCGCGGCTATTCGAACGCTATAGGGACTCTGAAAATGAGTAAAATACGTGCGAGCAAGCTTTCGCTTGCCTCCGGAATCCGGAAAACAGGATGCAACAACGTTCACGACCGGGGAGAAAAAATCTTCCAATTTACTTTCATTTTTGTGTCGAAAATGCCTGGCGCCGTCCCCCGGGGAATAAATCGATAATGCATTTTGAAAAATGACACGCCGGTAATTGCCTCCATCAATTCGGTTAACCCGGACGATCCAGTTAACTCGGAAATCCTGATCTGGTGGCCGATCCATTTAAGTAGCATAATTGGTAAACGTTTTTTGTTTTTTTTTTGTTTTTCAAGTCCTCCATTTATTTTCCGATCCGACGCAGCAAGGCCACCTATTTCAAGCTTTCTCGCTCTCTCTCTCTCTGCCTCCCATCGACGAGATTGAACCTTTAACGTAACCATTTTTTCCTACCCCCGTTTATTAATAAATTAAAGTGGCAGCAGTGTGCTTCGGCAGTATTATTCGCATCAGGAGCACGTGAGTCGAGAGGGTTCTTTGGCTATCTCAGAATCTGTGCTCCATCGTTAACGAGACCAGTTCTCATTCGCTTACTCTACATTTTCTTTTACATTTTCATTTCCCTCTGCGGTTGGACTAAATTTTCAGAGGGCGCTACGGACTCGTAATGAACTGGTTGTTTTTTTCTTCGTCTTACGAGCACACAAATAACGCGGGGTACGGCGGCAGAACTTGAGGAAAAGAGAGCACGACCACTTTCCCTGGCCTCCTTCACTCTATCCCGCTCGTCGAAATGTGAGCTTAATAAGAAAACTTCGAGGCAACGTTGTTACGCGCCGGTGGAAGGTTTTTCCCAAATAGAAACAGGTCGACGTTGTTCAACGTGGAATTTTCAACACTTGCCTCTCGCAGGAAATCATCGTACCACGAAATTTGCGAATTTACCCTTTTACCGAATCAATTATTTTCTTCCATCTTTGGTGAATTTTTTAGCGGATCATGCCCCGAAGTAATGCAAAGTTTAGACTGAAATTTTTTCGATATAATATACAAACGAGATCGATCCTGGCACCTGTGGATTTAAAAAATAATTCATTCCCTCAATCTCCCTACAATATTTCCTTTTATTCTCAATTCGTTCCTTTTTTACTTTCACTCTAGAATTCCGCGATATTGGCCTGACTCGATATTGACCTCCATCACTCATCCTTCCATCTCGCTTTCTTTTACCCTCTTTGCTCGATCAATCGTGTACGAGGTTGATGGAATGGCTGAGCAAACTTGGCACACGTATTACGTTTTTTTTATATACAAGTTTCTCGACCGTTCGCATGGACTCGGAGACCAACTTTCTGTTCTCTGCTGTCCAAACAACGAAGCCATCGGAATTTAGACTTTGCCAATGTCCCGGAGTAAAAAATCTTTCTCCTCGATGTTCGCGATGCTCCAATTCTGGCGACAATCTTTTTTTTTTACGCGATACTCACGGCCCATTATCCTTTTTTCACGATGATCCAAGAGACAAGAGAAAAACACGATTTTTTATCATTTTTTTTTCACGAAATTATGAAAATTTCGATAAAATAATCGCATGAATTTGGATTTCATGTGTCAATCGAAAATCTGACACAATCGATCGCGGAATGAAAGAAAAAAAAACAATTCGAGACTGACGGAACTTCAGACTCATTGCACAAAGCGGACGAGATATATTGACGATGATCATTTTGGTGATAAACAGGAACTCGTTTCGACGAACCCCAATCAGAGAAATTGGCGAGGGATCTTGATAGCATTGTTGGTAATCATTGCGGTCCTTGCCTTGATCGTCACATCCGTGGCGCTTTTAACACCCCCTGATGAGGGTCCTCGTGTTAAGGGTAACCGTTTACGGCTCTCGGAGGTGAGTCTTTTATCATTTTTATCATCCAAGATAAATCGATGTGCCCATTACATATTTCGTGTTGAACAGGATCCCATTTTTAACCTCTGAATAAAAAGTCCATGCTTTGTGATATGCCTCCGGACTTGATATTCAATGAAATATTCTTCGAGAGATTCCCAAAATATTCATTCAGAAAAGTGAATAGAAAATCCTCTCGATTTCGAGGAATTTTTCATTTCGAACTAAAATCGTTGCAAAGTTACGAGAAAAATCTTGGATCGCGTTTTAATGGACGAGAAACATATTTTTTCATCATTTCTCAAGAAGAAAAATGATAAAACCTTTAGGCCCAGATGTGTCACGTCAGATTAAATGAAATTTCGTTTACAATGGATCTTGCTGGCGAGGCGAGCTTGAATGCCACTCATCAGCTAGTCTCTTTTTTCCTCTCCCTTTTCCCAGCCCTCGAAATCGATAGAGAAATTCCTCTTCATTCCCCCATCTCCGTCTTTCATCTCCTCCCTTCTTTTTCCTATACTCTTCGTTATGTTACAAGGTGCTATCAGGAGAATTATCCCCTCCGTTGTTCAATGGTACTTGGGTGAGCGAACGACATATATGTTACCGAGATGCCTGGGGTGGCATATCGTTGCTCGATGCCGGGGACCCCAACGTCACCTCACACAGCCTTATGCCAAACGAGACTTTCGTAAGTATTTTCATCAAAATCGAAAAAAAAAAAAAATGAATAAAACGAAAAAAAAAGTTCAGCTAAAAAAAGAGTCACGAAAAAAAAACTGATTTGAATGAATTCGATTGGAAAGGACCTTGGCAGGATTTTTTGAATAATGAATCGGCATCGTCTTTGCTGAAACTTAAAATTCAGGAATAAATATCAGAGCTTAATTGAATATCCAAAGCAGCTTTTGAAAGATCCGATAAAACACACTCGTCTCTGGTAGAAATTATTTTCACAATTGACACAAGGACCTCGAGTCAGAGAAATGTTTCTGAATTGCAAATTTTCCTTTGATTCCCGGATCGTTTGTCTTTCTGATATCCGAGACTGTTGAATCGTTGATTCAAGTGGACACGGCCCACGAAGTATGACCCAGTATGACCCGATTACTCGAAATAAACGATTTCCCATACAGAGACGCTTGAACCCCGTGAAATTCTCGTTATCACCGGATCATCAGTATCTTCTTATCGCTCAAAATGTCAAGAAACTTTTTCGGTTTTCGTACCTCGCTCAATATACCGTTTACAATGTGAGAACTCGGTAAGTTGATTGTTCATTAAATTATCACTCGAACGAGATTGGAAAAAAAGAAGAAAAAAAAACAGTTTTTTGATTTTTTTTCACGATTCTCGACCATTCTTCCAGGGAATCTTTACCCCTCACACCAAACCCAGAGAAATACGTTCATCCCTATCTCCTCTATGCACAATGGACACCACGTGGCCATGGCCTCGTCATGGTACAGGATTATGACATTTATTACAAAACAGATCCAACCAGCAGCTCCGAATACCGAATCACGGACACAGCCGTGCCTGGTATAATGTCCAATGGATTCCCCGATTGGCTTTACGAAGGTACTTTTTGCAAATTACGAAAAAAAAGTCAATTTTTCATTAATTTTCATTTTCCGACGAGAATTCAAAGAAAAAAAACTGAAAATTTCCACATTCACGACATCATTTCGAAATGACATTTTCAGAAGAAGTGTTGCGGAGCGCTGAGGCTATTTGGATGTCGAAAGATGGTCACATGATGCTGTATGCGACGTTCAACGATTCCCAAGTCGAAGAAATGCACATTCCGTGGTTCGGAGAGGAGAGCAAAGCTCTTTATCCTGACATACGTTCCCTCAGGTATCCCAAGGTATGAATTCCGTTGCAGAGTCATAGAAAAAAACGTTAGAGTTATGAAAATCTTACGAGCTCGAGTCCTTGAGTTATTATAGTTTGGCAATCGCATCGCTACGTAGTAATCGCATTGAAAATAATGGAACCGATTGAATAAAGAGTAAAAGTAGTTGGCACTCTTGTATTATCGGGATCGTAGTGAAACGATGACTTTTCCAGCCTGGAACTCCAAATCCCTTGGTGAATCTGTTCGTTGCTGATCTTGCCGATCCAAAGAAAATTCGCACGAAGATAGTCGATCCACCACCTTCGATCGCGCGTGTGTGAGTTCATTTACCCTGCTTAATAAAAAGGATAAAGAAAAAAATTGAAGAAACAATAGAAAACTCTCTCTTCTCAGCCGCTCAGAGTTTGTTATTCATAATCGTAGAAAACAGTGCTTTTTTCTCGCACTCTGTCCAAGCTTTTTACTCATTTTTTAAAACCCTAATTTAAAAAAAAGTTTTGCATCGTATCGTATTCGTATAATTTGCGGAATGAAAAGTTTATCGATACTCACGAGACTCAACACTTTCTCTTTTTGCTTTCGACTCTTTTTCACAGAGAACATTACTTCACCACTGCCTCGTGGATCTCGGAGACGGAAGTATGCGTCACGTGGCTTGCACGAGCTCAGAATTTGTCGATAGTTACCGTCTGCAAAAGTCCACTTTGGCGCTGTCAGGTTTGTCAATCGATGACTCAATATTCAACTGTTTTTCATGCTCATTGCAAGCCTGTCGATTTTATGTCCAGACCGAAACACATCAAATTTCCTGTTCTCCAATAAATTCCAGCACAAAAATCGATCCGAACATTTCAACAATCAATGGCATTTGGCTTTGGATAATTTTTAACTTTTGGGATATTCCGATTTTTTTAATTAAACATTTTTTCGTGTTTTCTTTTTTTTTTATGATTATTTTTCGCGAATTCATTTCCGGGTGCAATTTTGTTGTAGGAAATTCAAGAAATCGCTGAATCCAAGGGTTGGGTAGACACGCCACCAGAATCACCAATTTTCTCTACTAACGGGAGCAGCTACATAGCAATAGCGCCTGTACGAGATGGACAGGAGGCTGGCTATTACAAGCACATAGTTTGGGTTAACGTGTTGAAAAAGCAGGTCGTACCGCTGACTCATGGTCGTTGCGAGGTTGTCAAAATACTAGCATGGGACCAAGATAATAATACCATGTGAGTGAACGCTGATTTCCCGCCCCTCCCTGCCTCTCCCTTCGTATCTCTAATTAACCGTTTGTGAGAAATTTTGCTGAGCGCAGAAACGATTTTCTCATGGTCGCGAAAAAAGTACCAAGACCTTAACTTGACTGCAGAGCGATGAGAAATCGATTTAATCAAAATTGTCAATTTTTACGAATTTATTATTTTTATAAGGATTTAAAAAAAATTCTCTCGAGCCAGGAAACTCAATTCACGGCCAACTACGACCTTGGAATCAGTACAAAATATAAATAATTCTTTTTCAACCATAAAAAACGGCGCAACTTCGTAGTTGCCCCGAAGTTCGTTTTTCGCTCGGGTCAAATTGACCCCGAGTAGGAACCCGAGTCTCCGGTGACGTCTCAATCGAGCACCGATTAAAAAATCGTTTTCTCTAGATATTTCATCGGAATACCGCCGTTACGACCGGGACAGCGTCATCTTTATCGCGTGAGTTCGATCCTACCGGAAATCGGAACATCTTTGCATCCTGCGGTTTGCATTACGTGTTCGAAAGCAGCCAAGGCTGAAGGTCGATATGCACTATCCGATAGCGAGACCGATCTTCACGCTGGAATCGCAAATCGATACAGCAGCTGGACCGACAAAAATGATTGGAGCGAGCAATACGAGGCCGATGTTGAAAGCGCTGTAAATAAGGAGCATCGTGTTGTCGAACCACCGCCTATAAAAAAGGATAAGAAACAGAATAAACCGATAACAAGTAAGTCAATCACATTTTCCTCATCCACTAATCTTGCTACACTTGCGAAAAATTAAAAAAACAAAAAGACGAGAAGAAAAAAACACTCGATTTGATTGATTGAGAAAATCCCAACAAATTTCTTTCATAATGATGAAAAATTCATGTCTGTACATATTTTTAAATGTAGTTAACAAACCCAATGTCACATCTAATTATTCTTTGCCCTGCGGTACTCGCAGATTTTTTCTTTTATTCCATAAACTCGTAGATTCGTTAATTCGTCACTTGGACGCTTCCAGGATTCTCACAAATCGAGTATTCGAGCCACGATTTTCCTTCCACATTGGAATCGACGAAAATTCCTTGCTCATTCAACTAGAGGTCAAGTGTAGAGCAGACGTTTACCCTAAAAGGGCGAACAGTTGATCCCAAAAATGAATAAATACAGAAATTTCGTTGTGCCAATGATACTCGATGTATTTTCGTACCGAATGAGAATCCTGGAAAAACTTTCTTCATTCAAATATGCATATTTGCCATTCGGTGGATCTTGATCCGTCTACGAATTCCGTTATATCAGCAACACGCACAAACACACCGACACACGCGCGATAGACTTTCGTAAAATAAAATTTGATGCGCAGAACCTCATGGTTACGGATTATTGATCATTAATTCGGAATATTTTAATAAATTTTCGATATTCATAAGTATTTTCCGTGACATTTTATACTTTACTGATACACACACGCACACACATACACCCGTACCAAAGAGCACACATGAGATTTTATCTGATAAGGTTAATCGTCGGGAAAGCAATTTGCCTCGATCAATATTTTGCAACCAGAGGAAAACGTCTTGTCCATTCAACTCGGATCCAGTCCGATCCAGTCGCAAATGGAATTAATTTTTTTTCTGTTTCACGGACTAGCAGGACTCTGTTCAATTTGACAAAAATTATTCGAATCCTCTTATTCATGGCATAATCAATTTAATTGGGATTTCGTAATATTTTCGTATTGTTCGAAAATAAAATGAAATTTTTGACACTTGGTCTAAAATAGAAAGAAAAAAAAACATGAAATTTGCAGAGCCAAAAAATGTTTCAGTTGAAAATGAAAATGAAAACGGATAGAGAGACACTTTAGTGAAAAGAGGAAGAAAAAATGGAGTTGTGATTTGCTTAATAATGTGAAGAAGAAAAAAAAACAGTAACGTCTTATAATTGTATAGAGAATATTTCTTGACAGCTGGGTCATTGCGATCATTGTTGGAGGTACGAGCGGTCAGTTCTACATGGGCGTTTATTTCGTGAAAGAAAAATGAGAGAATTGATGAGCTTTTCGTAAACGAATGATGCAAAAACATAAAAGAAGCGTATTCGATTGTCCTGATTAATCGATCTGTGGGTGTATCATTGTTTTATCTTCCTCTGTCTTTCGTGCGCTCTTTCTCTCTTTTTCTCTTGTATCCTCTATCACTCACGCTCAGTAATGAGCGCATTGACACGTCGCGAGATGGTGTTCTCCAAATAAAAAAACAATCCAGGTATTAGAGACGCTAGAAAAAAAAAGTTATTCTCATTATTATATAATATCGTGTACATTTATATATGAATTATATTTTGTTGCCTATAAATGTATATTTTCATTGTTTATTATAAACATATGGGGTAGTTCGAGTGAAATAATAATGAGACGGTAACTCGACCAGTTTTATTTCCATATTTTCGTCCAATAATTTCACACGAAATACCTCATGTTAATGTTTCAAGCAGCAGGGCTCTCGTGCGTGTGTGCAATTATCCGTGTGAGTGACTCAAGTGCTGTGCTATGATTGATGAGAATTTTGCGGAGAGGGAAAAAATGAGGCTTTCGTTAGACGAGCAATGTTTATTTATTGTTTGTTATCGCTGTTTCGACACTGCAAACTCGAATGTCTTTTATTTATTTATCAACAACCAACAAAAACAATGCAGTATCACTTGAATAATATGAAAAATATTTTACAAATCTTGGTCGAACTTTTTATCTCCGAGAACGATTTAAACTCGCTGTGACCTCATGGGCCGGCAAATTTACGTGTACAAGAATGTCATGGCAGGGCTGCACTTGCCTTTTAATAATCGGTGGCGAGCCACTGCCCGGTCTCTCGATTCATCATGGCAACATGTTGCTAATTATGATGGTAATGATTAAATGATCGATCGTTTTATCGAAACGTCAAATGATGATTAATGTGTTTTTTACTTATTGCGAAAATTTTCACGTCATTCTTATATTTCCATGTGCCATAATTTCACTCTCTCTCTCTCTCTCTCTCTCTCTCTCTATCTTTCTACGATGAAAACAAACAAAACATTCGCAGATGCCACGAGCGATGTAAATATTGCATTAACGGATCTTAACGATGGATTATCAAACGAGACGGACACCACCGAACACGTCACATCTGCCAGTACGGTCACTCCACATATCACAATTTATTTTCATTTATTTATATCATTTCGCATGATTTTCTAACACCATGATTATCATATTTCACGTGTTTATCACGTGTTTATAATTATCAATCGTTTTCCTTGATTCTTAATCATTTTAAAGCGACTATCAATCACTGCAATCTCATCATCCGTAAAGGAATTGCGAGCAAAAATGATAAACTGCTGAAATAATGAAATATTTATCCTTTCGCATCATTCAACATCGTTTTTTTTATTTTTTTAGTTGAATTATTCATCGTTCGATCGCAATGATAAATTGTTCGCACGAGACATATAATAGCCATGGGATGAGATACGACAATGGCTTTGCGTGGGTTCTGCGTCACTATCGACCGAGTTCATCTCTCGATATTTATATCAGATATTTTACATTTTTTTTTTTTTTCATCTTTCCTTCGTTATTAACGTCCATTCGTTTATTATAACAATGAGGTCACTCGTCCAACTGTACAGCACTCCAATTATACGCGTATCACTGTTTATCAACTCAGTATTATTCTTTTTTCTCTCAATTATTACGATGTCAATGTTTAATCAACATTTTTATTATTTTCTTTAGATCAATATCGTTTTGACGTTTTCATTTATGTTTCGAGTCTCGAATAATTGCCATCCACGTATAGATATTACACACGTTTGTTGATGTTGAGTGTTTGTGTCTAGTCGGATCTTCCGTGATGGACGGCATGAGACGAATAATATTAATTTATGTATTTCAATATATTGCTCAGTGTATTTACACGTTTTTGTACTTTTCTCAATAGAATTGCAGAGTTATTGTCAACTGGAAAAATGAACTTGACGATTCGAGTTTTTGTTGTTGTTGTTTTGTTTCATTAACAGAATTAATTTTCGTTTTTCTTGTTTTGTTTTTTTTTTTCGTAATTATTGGCATAAAAACGATGAAGTTTTGATCGAGTTAACTTTATGATTTTCGTCTTTGAGTCCCATTGAGAAAAGCACGACATGTATCGCTGTTTGAACGTGACAATGGCGTGACGATCACTGTGAATTTCATGGCGAATTTTATTTGCATTTTTCATCAAAGCTCGAATGTATTTTTCAGAAGCGGTAGAAACTTGTCAGTATCACAGTGCCATTTTTTCACCGGGTCTCGAATACTTTGTCCTCGAATGCCTTGGCCCAGGAGTACCGACTGTTACTCTTTATAAAACCGAACTACCCGCTCCTCGGTTCATCAGTATGTTGCAGAATAATACTCTGCTCAGAGTGAGTACAATCGAAATAATTTTCATGCTTTTGAAGACTCGAGGAAATGTGAACAAATAAAATGACTTTTTCGTGATTTTCAGGAGCGAATAGCAAAAATCGCACTTCCTCAAATAAAAACTTTTCCGGTGCAAATAAGCGGTGGCTACAATGCTCAAGTGAGACTCCACTTGCCACCGGGTTTGCGGGAGGACGAGATAACTCGTTATCCGATGGTGGTCCAAGTCTACGGTGGGCCTGGCTCGCAGTTGGTAACAGATATGTTTAAAATCGATTGGAACACGTATCTCGCCAGCCGGAAAAATGTAATCGTCGCCCAGATCGATGGCCGTGGCAGCGGTGGACAGGGTTACAAAATGCTCTACGAAGTTTATTATCAATTGGGTACGGTCGAGGTCGACGATCAGCTCGAAGTCACCGAGTATCTTCGTGACTCTCTCCATTTTGTTGACAAACGACGAGTCGCTGTTTGGGGATGGAGTTACGGCGGGTTTGCCGCTGTGCTTGCTCTCGCCAAACCCGAGCAGGATGTCTTTCAATGTGGAATCAGCGTAGCTCCGATCATTTCCTGGAAACTTTATGGTTAAATTAATTCATCGACTTTCCACCGTAAAAAAATCGATGACAATTATTTTCACAAGTTTATCAAATTCTACAAATAACCCGAACTCAGCCAATTATGAATTTTTCTTTTCTTTTCATCCCTTGGTTCACACACTGGGTCATATTGACCCGAAATGATTTTTTTTTTTACTATAAATTGTCAATTTTCTAGATATATTTGAAAAATAGTGCTATGAATCGTTGTTTCTTTTCGTTGTGAAAATGAGCCAAGTTCGTTGAGTTGAATAGCATTTTGGAAAATCCTCCAATCACATCATTTTTTTTTTTTTTTTTTTTTTTTTTTTTTTTTTTTTTTTTTTTTTTTTTTTTTTTTTTTTTTTTTTTTTTTTTTCTTTTAACGTGACGTCCAACTACAAAGGATATGCAGAGTCCGACGTATACAATAAAATCGAGTACTTACGCAATAAAATGTTTTATCTGGTGCATGGAACTGCAGACGATAATGTGCAGTTTCAACAGTCAATGGCTCTGGCTCGTCATCTCGCCAAAAAAGGAATTCTCTTCCGGCAACAGGTACGAGGATCATTACTTTCAGAATGCACAAGCAAAAGCGATTGTTAATCGATCTCAAGGCGTATGAATAATAATTATCCAATTATTTCTAAAGAAAAAACGATCCAGACGTCGTAAAATCACCGTTTACCGGAAACAAAATGAAACAGCGCTAAATTTTCGATTCTACGACAAAAACATAAATAAATAAGAGGCCACGAAAGTAAATAAAAATTAACCAACTTGAAATTCTTTCGGAACGTTGTCTCCGTTATAAAAAATCCAAGATAAATGTTAATTATTGCGAATAAAAATATTTTTTTACGAAGCACACGATTGGGATCATATTAGACTCCGTCGACACACTGGGTCATTTTGACCCGAAGTGATATTGTGTGAATTTTCATCGTCAAGCCATATCAGTGAATTTACGCTTCGGGTCAAATTGACCCAGTGTGTCAACGAGCGTGTATTTTGGTTAAAATTGGAACTTTGAATTATCAGGTGTATCCGGACGTAAGTCACAGCCTGGCCGGTGTCAGGGGACATTTATACCTGTCAATGGCCCAATTTCTGGACGACTGTTTTCTCAAGCAAGTACCAGCTGATTCGAAAGCAGGACTAGGAAGCGGTGGAGCTGACATATAACGAGGAGAGAACGTGGGCGGGGACAATGACAGATGATGATGATCACGAGGAACCTTTTCGATTTGGGGTTAAAGAGGCAAAAGACAGCGACGATAAACAAAGAAGAAGCAGAAGAAGAAGATGCAATCTAAATATCTCCAAATTGTGTTCCGTTTAATAGAGAAATCTTGACAGAAAAGAGAAAGAAAAAGCCAACAAACGATAAATACCAAGACGTATGGTTTGTCCTCTCATTCTCGTTTCTTTGTCTTAAACACACGCGCGCACAAAGCAAATATTTTTAGCACAATTATCGTCTTGAAGTTTGTATTTTATCTCAACAAAATATTAGATTGGTCAATACGTATATTTAATAATCGAAGTAAACACACAGAGCATATATATATATATATATAAATATATATATTGAATAATAATATACAATTTACAATCATTCAGATCGAAGCGAGTTTTAATAAAATTTTCGAGCAAAAAAATCTCAGCAAAGGGAAATGAAGGCCCGCAGAAAATAAGAAAATCATTCGAAAAATTGTGAAAACATATTTTAGAATTTTCGAACGACGACGTTTCTATGAGATAGTCGTACGTTCGTGTATAAAATTTCATTCCAACGCTGTATTACAGTTATTGATCACGTGACATTATGCGTCACGTTAAAAAACAAACAAACAAAAATACCAACAAAAAAAAATACACAAAATCTAAAAAAAATAAAACGAATAAAAACTCCATTGCGTAATTTTAAACATTCAATCTTACATGCGAAGGGAAGTTATAAAAATATTTAAAAAATATTGAACATACGGAACACAAATTACAGATTTACTGTTAGGAGGCTGACTTGATTCGTCGTGGGATCTGGCACATGAATTCTTAATTATTCTATTTAATACAACAGAAAAAAAAAAATTGAAAAAATAATATAAAAACGAAATTATATGGATTTCTTATGTCGTAGCGGGTCGTTGGCCCCCTCGGAATTCTTTCGGTCAGAAAAGTAACCAATCGATACACATTCCCATTCGGTTTTCTCTTTAAACTCCAAATAATTTGTCAAGAAAAAATAACGTGGATTGAATTTTTGACGAGTCACAAGTCTGGCAATGACTTGATGAATTTTTTGTTGGAACATCTTCCAAGATGCAGAAGCATGTGATTCTTGAGATTGGTTGGCTTGCTGAATCCACGACTACAGATGTGACACCGAAATGGCCAAAGTCCGTTGTGAACGTACATGTGACTCTTGAGGTCTCCAGGGGTTGGAAATGATTTAGAGCATTGGGAACATTTGTGAGGTTTTTCCTGAAAACGTCAAATTACATTTAAATGTATATAATAAAGAAAATTCACGTGTAAATTTAATAGAATAATAAATGTACCATTTTCTTTTGTAAATCAACGATTTTCACTTTTATTCTCGTCTCAGGAACACAAATCGCAACGCATGCGGATCGGGACGAGTCAAATCCTCAAGGTTTCACCAGAAAATTGAATGTGAATATTTTTTTGTTTCCTGGAAACCCAGGACTGGATGACGAAATGACGAAGCAAAAAGTGCGAAATTCGACATTTTATTTTTCGGATGCCCATCATCGATTTAATGGAAAAAGCAAAATCCTGACTGAGCTGTGTACAGTTTTTGAGCGGCAATCGTATATTGACTCGGGTCAAATTGACCCTGGGTCGACAGGCTCGCAAGAATACGATGGGCGAGCGAAAATCAATGTTTCAAATGAAAATAGCAACTTTTTCTTTGAACGTCGAATGTAGAGGATGAAAAGCTAATGAAATAATTAATTTGGCCGAAAATAATTACATAAATGTTTATTGATCGGCAGTATTATTTTTTAATCGTCTCTTTTGATTATTATATGGTGAAGAAATTTTGAAGCTGGATACATTAAATGGAGAATCACGAGGATGTAATTTGTAACGAAATGGCGAGGCTGCCTAGTTCGCAATGACGATAATGAATTGCTTCTGGCTTACGGGCAAATCTTAGCTCCGATTCTCAACCCCTGCTGTACATGCGTATATTTATATTTATATACAGCATTGTATATATACGTGTATGTGTTTGGGTGTACCAGAGCGCTAAACTAAAACCGGTGTAAGACGAGAGAGAAGTCGCTCTCGTTATATGTGGACCGTAAAAGTCTATACGTATATTGGCATCATGATATGTATATATAGGTGCATAATCCGGAGAAAGATGCACCTGCCGATAGGATCGTTGAGTCTGTGGAGTCACGGCAGGTATCGAACCACTTGGTCTCTCCCTCCCTCTCTTTCTTCTTACTCTCTTTGATTTTTTATTTCAGACCAAGAGTATATTGCGTACACGCATGCTCGTATCGAGCTTGGGCGTATTTATACACATAAGATGCATCGAATGCATAAATACAGCTTTTCAAGTTACGAGAACGAGAGCACCGGTGCGCGATGATGCTCGAAGAATGTTGATCGATTGATTTCGATGGATCGGATAATTGTTGTTACCTGACGTTCGCTTATATTTTCTTTTCAACTCCAACAAAACACCTGGAGAATAAATAAATCGCTGATCGCTCAGGAGCAACAATAGCGAGAAGCATCAGTCGAAACGCTGCTCATTCATAAAATCTCATACGAACGTTTATTGAGAAATAATTGAAAATTAAAGAGAAAAAATGAATTAAATTGAAAATCAAGAGCCTGCGACAGGCAAATCTGAAAGTCGCATTTGCAGGAACGGGAGAACCGAATGAATCGAAGAAAATCATTGATAAGATCGGTCCATTGATTCCAGTGATAATTTTGAGGAATAAAAACCGAAAAACTTGTTTTTCGTAAATTTTTGTTCACCAGGCCTTTGGCTGAACGTTTCAACAAACTTGAGGCGATGCTCCAGGAGCCAAAGAACGAGCAAGACGGAGAGACGAGGGACTCGGATCGGACACGAGGATGTGTGGTGCGGCGTGGTTGGTTTCTGGCGGAGCGTATACGCATAAGTGAAACTTGGCTCGCAGGTACGATATACACTCTGGATTCAAGCGTACACATGTACCAACGTTTTATACACGGTAACATACACGAGTACACGAAGAACTTGGAAAACATATACATACGATAATACATATAAGCTGGGTATATAGCCGGCAGTATATGTGTGTATATATAGTTATAAAATATATATAAAAGCGGTGCGGTGGCAAGGAAGAAGAGCCTGAGGGTACATACGTTCTCTG
This sequence comes from Campopleginae sp. 14b, assembly GCA_030522525.1. Lineage (NCBI taxonomy): Eukaryota > Metazoa > Arthropoda > Insecta > Hymenoptera > Ichneumonidae > Campopleginae sp. 14b. The sequence goes on from JAPYYS010000200.1 coordinate 123,804, forward strand.
TCTCTCTAATTGGATTGCATTCCAAGCGGTAGCAAGTAATGGGCCAATTACAGTAGCTGATGGCAAGAGAGAAGCCCCAACAGCCTATATGGCTCCACCGGAGATATCATTACTTCGAAGGATTAGAGAAACTCATGCAGTTTCCGTTCTCTGATAAATAAAAACTTTTCTACCCTTCTTTCTCTTTTATTCTTTCATCTCGGCTCTATATACGTTGCTCAAAACATTTTTCGCTTAATACACAAACGCATTAATACCGAGGCAAATATGCGTATGATATTTCTATGTAACGTGCGCGTCAATCTATAGATATATATAAATATGAGAGGAGAAATGAAAGGGCGTAGGGTTTATGTTTCGAAAGGATCTTTACGCCTTTTCGTCGGATCGAGACAGCGCCAGTCGTACTTGCAGGTTGTATTGTATCTGCGCGCATCCACTCACCGCGTATATCCAGTAGAACTATGTACACGCGGTACGGTTCTACCGGGCTTACGCGGAGCATTATCTAGGCAAGAGCAATAAATGAAAGAGCGCGAAAAAAAAGTTGCACGCGGGCAATAAACCTGTGGTGTGGTCAGTAGGATGCTGAGCTTGTGTTTTATATTTATATGGATATACGACCTATGTATGGAGAGCCAACACAGCCAAGTCCATGCAGCTCTCCTCAACCGCTCACGCGTTTTATGCATCTTTTATATTATATATATTTACATCTGGAAATGCATAAATTCCATTGAACAAGAAATTCTGTTCCTGAATGGCGTTGTTTGTGCTCCGAGTATTCTACATGTTTTCCACAACTTCTCCTCCTTCTTTTCCACCTTTTTACTTTACTTTCCTTCCTCATTTATCTTTCAAAAAATCCCGATAATTACGATAATAATAATAATAACGAGGCTTAAGGGGCGATGGCAAAATGCAAGCCTCTCGCCAACGAAAACTCGTACGTCGTTCATTCGATCCACAAATTAAATGCCCGTGTATCAATTAAATTAAATACCACAAGATAATCAACGAGACTTCGTAGCTTCTGGAATAGAGATCGCGGATGCCAAGAACGCTCTTTTAATTACCAGTTTGTCGCATCGAAGACGTAAAAAATATTATTTCTTCGGCCTCATTTCATATCAAATTTAACAATTTCGAGCCTTGCAGAATCGGCGGTTCGTCTCGAGCTCGATGCAAAAAATTCGGCGGCCACCGATGAGCTTTTTGAGGAAGAAATGTATTTAAAAATTTCGAAACTCACCTTAATGTGTGTCATTCTGTGATAGTAGAGATTGGACGAGGCGGTGAATTTTTTTCCGCAAACGAGACACTGATGAGGCTTTTCACCGCTGTGGATTCGTTTGTGCGTGTTCAGCGAGCTCGAGGTTGAGAAACCCTTGTTGCAAACCATGCAGACGTGTGGTTTCTCCCCTTCGATGTAAAATCAAAAAAAAACACACCGGGCAAATGTACCCTGATTATCGCAAAATCGATTCTTCCCTTTCGACGACCTCCATTTTTATTTTCACTTGGTTAAATTGTCAGCAAAAAACAATCAGGGCTTTTTTTGTTAAAAAAAAAAATATATTTTTAACTTCCAGGATAGTTTGGAATTTGTTTCCGAATAATGAAAAAGTGGCGCGTTCAAACGCATCTTCCGAGCGTCGTCACGTTTGGCATGATACGATTTTTTTTTTTTTTTTTTTTTCCAAAGACGAACGCGTGATGAATGAAAAACTTTTTGTTTTTTTTGTTTTTTTTGTTTTGTTTTTTTACGTCTTTTTAGTTGCGAGAGCATCTCGATCGAGTCTCGTATCGCGTGACTGCGGGGATAATTTTCATTCTCCCGTATATACATATGCTCCAATGTACAAAAGAACAATCAACACGAGATGAAACACCTGGATCATGGAGTTTCATCCCTCCTCGGAACCGCAAGGGTTTCATCTCGTCTTTAACGATTTTTGTTGTTGCGACCGGTCGCCTGTTTATTTATTTATTTTTCTACCACTTTTTCATCGATATCTCGAGCAAAGGAACGTATGAGAATCATTAGCGTCGTAACATAAGCACGAGAGGACTGTGTTCTTAGGAGATGTTGTATTAAAAACGTTGACGAACATTCCGAAGCTTATTTTTCATGGAGAAAAGCCTCAGCGGCTCGAGTCTTGAAAGCAGTGACGTTTAAATTCAACGTTTGCAAGTTTTCTTACCTGTATGAGTCCTCATGTGTCGCTTAAGCAATGACGGACGGTCGAACGATTTTCCACAAACTTCGCATGGCAATAGTACGCGCTCGCCTCGCTTTATCGTCGTGAGGATACTGCAATCCAGATGATCTCCTACCAAGGACAACGTTGATGAGGAACTCTCCTCCGAGGTCGACTCGTACTCGTCGATATCATAGAACGAGCTCGACGTCGACGAGGACGAACGATGCGAGAGAAGCGTCATCGAAAGATCGAGAGGAGATTCTGATCAAACGAATACAAAAATATATTTTTCAAATTACTTTTTTCCAACGATTTTAAACCAAACGATTCATGGAGATTTCATTTATTTATTTATAATTTGTTGAGTGTAAAATCGTAGGAATTGAAAAGCGCTGAATTTCGAATCGGGGGATGAAAAATTGTAATTTTTTGGATGCCCGGAATTGAGTGGACTTAGTCGTCGAGAGTCAGCAAAAAGAGTCAGCAGAGAGGAAAAAAATGGTAAAGTTTTCCAAGGGTGGTCTCGCTTCTCCGGTGGACACGTGAATTCGTAATTCCTTCTTTCGCTTTATTTCTCTCTCACTCTCTATCGCTCCCTGTTCGGTTCTCGGCAACTTGACTCGCGCCGCCACAGGACAATCGCGGCGCAATCGAAAATAATAGCAAAAAAAGAAAAGAGCCAAAAAGGAGGAGGAGAAAGAAGAAAAAATACGAAAAGAAAGATAGGATTAAGGAGGCGAATGAGAAAGAGGGAGAAAGAGAGAGAGAGAGAGAGAGAGAGAGAGAGAGAGAGAGACGGAGATAAGACTACCTACAAATCTGAAATGCAAATACAAGAGAGTCGGAATTTTTGTCGGCCAGATCAAGCTCTTGGTGATTCAAATGTGTGTATGGTAAAGTCCTCCACCCTTTAACTCTCTTTTGCTCTTTCTCGAGCGCCCTCTTTTACTCAAGGAGTGGAATAAAAGACAGTACAATGGATGCGTGGATTTGCTGCTTCGCATAGACGGTCCTTAGTTGCGCTGCCGTTTCTACTGCAGTCCTCGTGCATCTTCACCATCCCCGGTGTCTTTCGACAGTCGTATATGCGAACTTTCCAGAGATATGCCGCGGACGCGAAGCAAAGAGAAAAAATACGCGGGGAGAGAGAGGAAAAGAGACGAAGAAACGTGCCTGAGGATTGAAAAAAGCAGCAGCGAGGGAATAAATGTTTGGCAGCGCATTGAAAAAGCAGGGCTCACCACAAAAAAAGAAGCACGAAATTGAGAGCGCGAGAGGAGACAGATGAGAAGCGCAAAAGTCTTGTGTGGGGCGTGGAGTTTTGTGGCGCATCAACCGGCATCAAAAACGCCAAATGTACAGAAAAAAATCAAAGTCACTGCAGCAAAGAACCTGAAGACCGAGTCAAAGCTTTCTCGCTGCTTTGAGGTTACGATAAAAATACCAAAACGTTACATTTCGAGAATCCAAACAACGATTTTCCTTGAATCGTCATTTTTATATAGGAGCAAATTTTCTGAACAAATTTATCGAGTCGACTGAATAATTTTGAAAAGAAACACAGCAGAGTTAAAAATTCTACGAATTTCCGGTTGATCCGATTCCGCAAGATAAATAAATCAATTTCTTCATCTCTCCTCGATTATGCACTCATTCGCGAAATTATTCATTCCATCAGCCGTGGAGCAAAAATTATTATATTCCGATGACACTCACCTGCGAGAATCGAGTCGATAGTACACCGGTAGATCGCCGAACGCGAGCAAACATCCCGCGATATAAAAACGAAATCTTGATGAGTCGCTGGAAGAAACCATGCGACGAGCTCGGTATCCGGTTGGATGTCCTTAATTACTTCGAATATTGGCTCGCCTGATCAAGAGACAGTTCATTCAAAAAATTTCATTCTTCATGACGTTATTTTCCAACACAACTCAATAGAAAAATTCAATAAATCATTAAAATTGACGAAAATGTCAGACGCCAAAAGAGATTTTTCGCCAAATTTCTGTATTTGAATATTTAAAACTTTTGTTTTTAATAAAAATCCCATTCTTTTTGGAATAAATTTGAAAATTCTTTGCAATTAATCTCTCTGCAAACAAAGTATCGCAGTTTTGATTCGATATCCATAATCTTGATAGTGCGAGAGAGTAAAAAAAGGTTTAACGATGCTCAACGTTCTTTACAATACTCACCCTTAACCTTAGTACCGATGAGATTGACTTGCTCGTTGTACGTCTTAACAATACGCAGGAATCTAATCCAATTGCATTGGCGCTTGTTCAGATTGTAGTTCGAGAAAGAGACCTCGTCGTAGCAGCCGTATTCTCGCCTAATCTGTAAGTGGATCGCTTAATAAGATTCGCCCACGAGAGTGTGAGAAAAAAAAAAGGGGCGCGAATAAAAAATAAAAAGATTTGAGGCTAATGCACGCGTTCAACTTATAAGGAAAGACGACTTCGATCTTCGTGTATGTATCGCGATGATCGAGAGCAGTATCTTTTTTTTTATTATTATTTTCTTCTGAATTCTTTAAAGTTTTTATAACGCCTACGAATTAACAGCACTTGAACTTTACCGTTTATTATTCAGTATTATTTTTCAATATTTCGAAAAAGTCGAAACATTTTGAAATATATATTTACTTACAAAATGATTAGCAATTATTTAAAATAAGGAATTGGGCCCATTATCGTGTTTGATTACGAAAATTCATATTTTTTTCTGCACGTCGCGTCGAGAAAGACTTTAAAATTGAAAAATTCATCGACAATCTTACAGACTACCTTTTGAAACGGTTTTGAGATGCAGGTCAAAGGATCAGAGTAAAATTGGAATATACTCACGTCGTTGTCATCGAGCAGGGAGTAAAGATCGATCTTGTCAAATCTGATGGACCCCTGGAAGGGATATATGAGAGTACCAGAGGGGATGAAACCGTTGGTCCAGACGGAAATTCGTACGTCACCGACGACGGAGGTCCCATCGTTCTTATAAGCATTATTTTTGCAATTAGTACGATCGTTTGGTTTGAGCACAAGTGAAAATTCCCTCGGAATGAGAACGCACGTTTCCATAACAAAAAAGCAGGCCCTTCAAATAGATGACTTTTTGAAGAGCCACCGAAAGTTTAGCACCATCAAATCGAACGTGATACTTTGTCGAGTTATCGCCGAATGTTAAGTCACGTTTTGGTCAGGGAGGAAATTGGAGTGATGACAAAAATGGAAGGGGAAAAAATGACTTGGAAATGCGTCAAGATCGAACTTTGTTTGAGTTTATTCACAAAATTGGTAACAGTGAATCGACGAGAGTCTTGATTGTGTAAACGTGATTGAGTCGAGATGTTCCGTTACTTTAATCGTTTTGTAATAACGAATAAATGTTTTGTTTAATATGCCGAAACGAACGCGATAAAACGTGGACGAGTGGTCGATAGTTTCAATGGATTTCGCATACGACGGTGTTGTCGTTGGCTGGACGTGCAAGGTGCAAGGCCCTCGGCTGACTGGATAGGATTAACCGACTGATCTTGACCTTGCGACGGGTTATACCAGCAGCATTCGCTACCGAATGGGTAGCCCTTCCCCTACTCTTTCTTCTCCATCTTCTTCGTCCTCTTCCTCCTGCTTCTTCTCCTCATATTTCTTTTCTTCTCGTTGGTCGATGGTGCTCGTCTGAAATGGGCCCCACTCCGATCGATCTGGGTGTGTGTGTGTGTGTTGATGTCGGGAGCTCGCGACGGGCCTCGTGCGAGGTCCACAGCGGGAGTAGTCAGCTTCCCTCTCCATAAGTCTCTGCCGTTTTTTCCGCTTTTATTCTAAAATCTTTTTCTCTCATCTCGATTTATTCTTTCTCACTTGCATTCGCATTGAGGCTCCTGCATTTCGTCTCTCTCCTCGTCTTAGCAATTCTCTTTCACTTTGGATCTCAAAAGCTCGCTCTTCCATTACGCAGACTATACTGTACACTCGGGTGATGCGCGTGGAGGGAGCTGAGGACGAAATAAGAGCGAAATGGATGTTTATTGGGAGGAGAATGAAGGAGAGCATGCCTCTTGCCGTTTCAAACCACAAGGAAGCCGCTCTCCCAGCTTCTTCCTTCGTTCTCCTCCTCTCCTCCTTCTCGCATGCTCTTCCATTTTATGCGCCGTGAAGAAGGGGTAGATGGAGAACAGGCGCGCGCCCAGCCTCCTTCAAGAACAGCAGAGAACCCACGTGGGCGTTCTCCTTCTCTTTCTCGACACCTGTCGCTCCCTTCGCCTCTCTCTCTCTCTCTCTCTCTCTCTCTCTCTACTCCCTCTTTCCAACTCATTCTCCGCACTCATCTCTCGGGAGTGAAGGGGACGAAAAAAGAGAAGAGCCAGGAAGAGGATCTTTCGCAGATTCTCTTATTTTCAGGCAAGAGTGTATGCCGCGAGCGGTTTATCTCCCTCTTCTTCACTCAACGATCTCGATCTTTTTCTCTCCTCTTTTTTCATCTCATTCTCTCGCTCAGCTCAATCCACGCGACGCAGCTTCGACTTTGCCACCCTTTACTGTTTTTCCCTCTCCGTTCGCATTTGTATACACTGCGTCGTCACAATTTTAAAAGGCAGCAAAACTCCTACCTCACGAGAAGCAATACGCCTGTCGAAATCTCACAATCGGAGGGGCGGACCGGACCGATCGCCTGTCAACCTGCTGCCCGTCCGATTCTCCTCCCGGTCGATATATACATGTCTTCAACATTGCATCCTATGCATATATTCATACACATCTATAGCTATACTTTTCATGTTTATTTCATGCTACCTTTAGGACCGACGTGGAGAAGAGTGAGAGAGATGCTCGCGCCTCTTGGCTACCCTTTTCTCGCCTTTTTTTCTTCAGCTTCGTCTTCTCCGCATATAAACATATATGTGAGCATATATGGGCCCTTTCACACGAAGTCAGACTTTTTTTCAGATGACGATAACTATGCGGCGAGCCTTGCCAAACATAACGTCAAGGCAAAAACCAAAGGGAGCAAAAAAAAACGAATCAGAGAATTTGGTTTTTCAAATTTTCGTCATTATTTTGATTCCTGACCGAGCTCAATAAAATAATTACGTTAATGAGCGTTTTTCTGTAATTTTCTGCTCCAAAACGAATTTCCTTTTTTTTTTTTTTTTTTTTTCAACTCAACGAACGCCTCGATCTTTCAATAAAGAATTCTGCGGGTTTGATTATAGTTTTTATGGGATATTGTGGATTTTCGTTGGCTGGGAGAATCCTCAGGCTTAAAATGCACGTTTGGCATTAAGGGCACCGAAGAGGATGTACGTCGTTATGAGAACAGTCGCGATATATAAGTTACCAGAATCTCAACGATGCGTGCATATGCGGGGCATTTTATTTTCGCGCAAAGCACTCCCGACTTGGCGACCACGCGCACGCACGCACTCATATACGAGCACCTGTTGTCTCGATATCGCCTTTTTATTATACGTTTTTTAATTCTTCTTCGTCTCTTACCTGCCCCTTGATTTTCTCGTTCTTTCGATATGTTGTTCTTACGTCTTAACGACGATTCGAGGTCCCACGGGATCTCGATTTTAGACGCCCTTCCCGAAGGCTTTTCGAGGGATCTCGTGATGAGGCTGCGCCCTTTGCTTCGTGAGTTCCTCCTCATTTTTTTCTCAGGAATACGCCAGACCAACAACTTTGTTGCTCATTGTCTCTGGCGATTGAACAAAACAGACCAACCAATTTAGTTTTCACGAAATTACACGAATTACTTCTATTTCGTCACGAATTTACTTCGTTCCTTCCCCAACCCCCAAATTCTAACTGGAGATGACGTTCCGAGTTTTTTCAGCTTTTTACCCAATCCCCAGTAAATAACAAAGCAGTTTTCATATTTGGTTGAGAGTCGAGCGAAAGGGGCTTCAAAAAAATGGGAGCAAAGTCTTACAGAGACGTGTAAACGAACGAGTCGAAGGACTGCCACCGGATCGGCATTATACGTTGCATCTCGCGTGGTCCACCAAGAGCTGCGGCGAGAGAAACAACGACGAAAACGAATACGACACGTCGAGGTATATCATGGCCAGAGGAGCGACTTGAGGTGAAATAAGAATATGAAATAAATGAAACGAGAGCTGATAACATGTTTTGCGCATGATCTTGCTGTACGATCCGCCTGTCTCGATCTTACACTTAATAGCGTTAAAAATATACATATATCGTAAAACTGTTTGTACTGAATTAACAAAAAGCAAACAAACGAGAACGCACGACCATTACAAAATTAATGAAACAAAAAAAACGTGTCTGCTCGTCGGAGATCCGCGTGCCAATACGACGAAGAACGTTGTACGTTTTCTGCCTGATAACACCCACTGAATTAATGTCGTCAAATCGATTATCTCCGTCAGGTGATTAGCATCGGAAAATAAATTTAAAAAAAAGCACGGCATCGTTCGTACGACAAATTACCGCAGGATTCTCATCCTAGCAATAATTTATGGACTCTCGTCTGTTTCAGTTTTTTTCAGGAGCGTTTTCTTATCGATTTTCTTGCTCCTCCATCGACGGTATTTCGATTTTTTTGATTGTGATGGATTAGCGTCCTCCTCGGTGAATTCTTCTGTCTCTTCATGTTGAATAGCCACCGAATTGAATGTCCTACGCGCTAATTGATCCTTCGGAATCGACACTTTTTTCATCTCTGATATGTTGATTTTCTCAGCCGGCCCATGATATTTTCCCGATTTACGAAATCTACAATTCCCCATTTTTTTTCCGATAATTATCATGCGAGATTCGCTCCTTTTTTTTGTGCTTTTCGAAAGTCGAACTTTGATAACTCACTTTGCGTAAAATCCAGTGCCAACCACGATGCATGCGGTCAGAAGAAAAAACATTATGAGAGAGCAAACCGCGACGAATGTCTCGTTTGGCATCCAACCAAAAATCGGGCTCGTAAATTTGTCCTCCATCAAGTGGGTTCGCCAATTCGGTGGCCCTATTACTGTGGATTTCTTATTATTTTCTCCGCAGTCTCTGGCTCCATCAAGAGCTTAACGACGAGTACAAAAATTACCATCCACCAAAATGGCATTGGTGATCCATTTGAATCCTAAATCTGCCTGTTCGATATGACATTCCCATAAGCCTGTGTGTGATCGGTTCAAAGCAGGAACCGCATCAACGTTCACCTTTGAAATCACGTCAAAAGTAACAAATCACTTTATAACAAAAATGGGAAAAAAAAAAGAAAGAATCTTACGGTAACCGGCAAAGTTATGCCATAATTTTTCCACAATTTCTGTCCTATCGTCCATGAGATTTTCAGATCGGAGTATAAATATCCGAGCGTGATGCAATGGCACATCAGAGTCATTGGCAAAGTCTCTCGCAGCGTAACGATTGTTTTCACTGGATAAACGACAAGAGTCGCCATTTTGATGATCATGTGCGTGCCGTCGACACGATTAAACGTCAGTGTGTAAACACCCGAGTCGTTCGTCCTCGCACTCTTGATAACTGTCACCAAAATAATTGTGGAAACCAACTCGCATTAATTATATTTATTGCGTAAATTGGTAAGCGATAAATTAATCGATCAAACGATAAATTCATCGCAAGTCTTCGGATTAATTGTCAATTTCATCGAAATATTCATTTCGAAATTTGCATCTTTTCTATGCGGGATTGGCTTACCGATATCATCTGTCTCGATTCTGATTCTATTGCCTCCTGAGTACAAGAATACTCCATTGTGAGACCATGCGAAATCAGAATTCAATGATTCAGTTTTTACAGCTCTTATTATATCGGGATCTGAAGGAATCGTAATCGAGTGGCCTTCCTTGACACTGAGCATCGTATGATTTCGTCGAATTCTTCGTTTAATCAATATTACCGTATCTAAAAAGAAAATATTTGATAATTCGATATTTTTTAAAAAAATTTCCTCCACGACTCAGATTATTTTCCTACATTGCGATTTTGAGCAGCGCTAATTTTCAGTTTCAACAAATTCAAGTGTCTAATTATGTTTATTCATTAATTAATCATTCGATTTCGATGGTTAGTTAATGGCGAAACGTACCCTCGGTTATGTCACCACATAATATTGTATTGCATCGTCCTGACATAACGTCCGGACCTAAACACGGTTCACCCTTCACGTTTGGTACAGGGTTATTGCAAACACGTCTACGAGTGCCTACACCACCATTGCAGCTCGCACTGCACGCCCAAGGGCTCCATTCCGACCATCCACCGTCTTCAGGATCACCGTCTATATCTGTTTGGAAGGTAAGAAATGCTCATCCTCATAAAAACAGTAAAGTTATCATGGCATCAGATAAAAAGGGGATTTGATGGTTTTTTTCTAAATCGTACCTGCCGGAATACAATTTGCCACCCACGTTACCCAGCCTCCGCTCTCAACGGCCAATGAAAAATAATAAAAAAGCAACGGGTGTGTATGCTCGTAATGAAAAACTAGAGTTTCGTTCCAAAAGACGTCGATCGTGCTATTGATCCACCTGATTAACGTCGCATCATTAATGAAAAGACACTCGATAATCGATCCTTCGTCGTTGTTTGATGATGCTTCGGTCCAGAGACATGAATTACCCACCTCAACGTGATGTTCGTCCATGTGTTGGTGGTAAAAAGAGGTCCAGGTGCCTTTTGCTTGTAATAAATATTAATGTTCGGATATTCGGATTTGAGGAAGTATACCCACTGTTTTTTTTCGCCTAAAGTTATGGCATAGTATCCTGGAATTCCAGGAAAAAGGAGAAGCGGAATCAAAACCACCCCTTCGGCTCGAATCATCAGTTCAACTCGATCGGGGTTTGCCACTGCGGATTCGCTCCAAATGGAAAGGGGCAAAATTCTCGAGAATCGGTCAGTTTTTGTGTTTTCTATGTGGCATCCTGTAATCAATTTAATGGACAACGAACAATCAAGATCAGAAATATTGACGTGGTGCAAGCTTCGGCGCATAAATCGAATTTTTTTGTCGTCCTTATTTTATTAACGAATGATAAAGTATTCCGAGAGGCATTTCTCTTCACTAACGAGTAGAACAATCGAAAGATACTCCAATCGTATGGCCAAGCTCGCTCGTATAATAATAATAGACAGGATAAAACGCTTTAGCAGGTTCGGGGTGATCCCATTGGAAAAGTGGATGAGGAGCTCCTTGGTAATACAGCATCACGTGACCCCGAGGAATTTTGATGACAAAAGTGCTCCATTTGCCTAGATAAATCAAATGTGGCAAAGTTGTTTTCTTCACCATTTCTATACCTGAAAAAATCGATGGATGAGTCAACGCTCGAATCCTAAAAGCCATGTGAGCCAAAATCTCTTTAACATCATCACCTCCTTCCTCGCTCTGATAGTAAAGCATGACCTTCTCATTATCCAGGGCTCCAACCTTCAATATGTAACGAGATTTGAGACCATCGTCGGCGGTAAATACAAAAGTTATCGAATCTGGTTGGTCGGGCTCCCAAGCTTTTAACGAAAACTTTAAGCCTTCGGTTCGATGTTCCGGCAAGACATACAGACGTCTGCCGAACCCGTGGCCTCTCACGAAAAATGTGCACTCTTCTGTTGAGTATTACGATTAGAAAAATCGGCAGAGGGAAAAGTGCAAAATCGTTCAATTGATTTGATCGTAATTTTAAAAAATCTTGCCCGGAAGTAGAAACATATCGAACCTGGCAGATCGCAATCTCGAACGTCACAGAGGTCTTGTGGTACGAGAGGATCAGTCGTGTAGCACCAAGTACCAGCGATGTTCCTGGAAGGATCCCGGCAATAATTGCTCGCATTTCTTACGCTCCCTTCCGGATACAACGAGTCGTTGAAGTACTGAGGGTTCACAGGATGAATCGGTTTCGACAATGTCTTGGATCTCGTGGCGGACGTCGGGCTGGGAGTGGCCGAAACTTTTTTAGAAGTTTTGGTCCTCGATGCCCGCTCAACTCTCTCATTTGTCTCGTTCAGTTTTAAGGAATCATCCACCTCCGACCCTTTCTCGGTTGATTTTGATGTCGTCACTATCTTTATTGCTTTTGATGTCGTCACTTTCTTCATTGCTTTTGATGTCGTCACTTTCTTCGTTGCTGTTGATGTCGTCGCTTTCTTAGTTGTTTTTAATGTCGTCGCTTTTGTGCTTCGAGTCGTTCCCGAGCTCGTTTCAATCGCAGTAGATTTTGTAAAAGTTTCAGGACTTTTCTTTGAGGTCGTTGGGTGTTTCTTGCTGCTTATAGCCTTCGTAGACGACTTTTTTGACGTCGCTTTCCCACCTTTATCGATCTTTTGCAAGCGTTCATAATCGTAGTCACTTATCCACTCGGCACAAGTTCGTCCGGAACGTGTCGTCGATAATTTGCCGATGTAATCGTTTCCGGTCCCGGCTACTCGACACTCTAAGGGTCATCGAATTCCGATTCTAAACATTTCGAAAACTGGAGTCTTGAGCGTTTTATTCCAATTTTATCGACATGAAAAAAACTCATTACCCGAAGATCTACATTTTCTTATCGGACAATATTGCTTCGAGACAGTTGAGGGATTTTCCAAGGACAAAGAATAGCAGTAAGGACCTTTGGAGTCGTGGCCTGGATTCCTACATTTATTCATCGCTTCCAAAGCTGAACCGTCAACAAACAAATCGTCCTTTTTATCGTCATCCGGAACCTGAGAATTCCGTCAATTTTTCCTCTCATTTTCCTGGCTGATTGGAAAAGTTGTGTTTATTTCAAATTCGACTTTATACTTCGAGGGAATTCCACGGAGTGCAAGGCATTTCGTTGATGCTTGTCCATTGCGAGCCTTTGTAGTTATAATCTTCGAGATTCGTTATACAATTGGGCGGTGTTGGAATTTCTACGGGATCTGACTCGAGCTCGCAAAACAATGTCCACATTGCTATGTTGTTACGACTGCCGACACTGAACCACCTAATCCTTTCGAACAAATGGTTTTTGTAATGAAGGGTTTCATCTTGTTGGTGAGCATGCTCGGTCATCAATCGTAAATGAGATGCAAAGATGCTGAAACCCATGGAAAATGAAGAAATTCCTTCCTCACTTAGTTGCTCGATTATAAAAGACTCGCGCTTGTCATTTATTCAAATATTCTCATCAAATGGATTACCTGATGGTGAAACCTTTCCAAGTCGAAAAATCGAGCAACCCTTTGGCTGGCACATCTGTTAAATGTTGTTTCATAGATTTTTCACTCTCCTGATAAGTCAACGCGATCGTGTCCGCGTCTCCAATTGCGATCTACGCCAAACGTCTGTTTTGCAAATTGTTTTATCGAATATTATGGTCAAAAAATTGAACGTACAGTGAAGCAAGGAAAAGGGGTTGCGGGGCTTTGATACAATTGTACGAAGACATCCTTGCTAGCTCGAACATGAAATTCAACATCGTAAGTCGTATTGATCGGTTGTAGAGGCCAGACTCGAAGAAATTCCATTCCAAAAGTCGTGTGAACTTCACATGCTGAGAAATTAACATAAAAATATCCCTCGATTACTTTTATCCAGGCTCCCAGCGTCACTAGGACTCTGAATATAATTAAGACACTTCAATTAATTCTCCTTGCCAATTAAGTCTCAATCTAACAGCAGCCAAGTTCTCGACAAAAGCAATCATCGACGTACCGTCCTGACAAAACTCTGTGCTCCATAGAACACCCGTTCCCATGAGACCATAGAAGAGAAAACTATCCGGATAAAGACTCGATATCGTCTTCTTTTTTTTATATTCATCCATGAACAAAGGTTTCGACGACCCATATAAACCACCGGAGACGAAACCACCGCCCCAATTTATCCACAATCCTGTCCATTTAGAGCCAAGAATAATGTTTGGTGTGTTTTCAAAATCGTGATCGTCCTAAACGTTTCAAATGCGAATCCAAATAAATGCCAACATTCAAATTAATTCGACCGGACAAGGCAGTGGAAAGAATAATCAAAGGACCAACTTTAATTATATAGTTGTAAACGATACTCAATCATTTTGAATTGAATCAAAATCTCCCTCCATCGTGACGAATCCCACAACTCAAAAAAATCCCACGCGGATGCCTTTTAAAAAGAATTTTGTACTAGAATGTGACTCACTCCTGATGTTGGAAACGCTAGACCACTCCCTGCGTTTGAAATTACAATCTCCAACCCAGCCCTCCAATCCTGAGCGACCCTTTTCGCAGTCGTAGGAATTGGCACAAGGCTCAATAAAATTCTTGCTTCAGCCTGAATGAAAATTGTATCTGTACAATGGCTTGACCCTTTCTACCTGCCAATTACAAACCGGGGTAAATATTCACCCCATGGGGTTTTTATTCGGATAACAGGAATCGGACTTATAAGTACATGAATCTTTTCGTTTTTCCATACCCAAGAGAATAGTGTCAGGGAAATTAAATTTTATTGAAGTTTTTTAGGTAAAAAAACGTTTTAAATGCACGAAAGTGCTGAAAAATTAACTAAAGAACGTAATTCTGAGTTGGCTCGGGGTAAATATTTATCCCGCTTTATCGGCGAAGGATTAGATCTAAAAAAAAAAACGTTGAATACCGAAAAGTACATTTTGTTCATCCGCAAGATTCCACAGCTTCATCCATAGTGTTATATTCCCATAAGTTTCGTTGAGTTTTGTTAAAATGGAATAAGCCGAAGCATTACGTGCATAAACGAGACAATCTATAAAATAATGACAAATTGGTTAAAACAGAGCATGGAAATGAAATTTTCTCTTGGGTAATATTTCATTCTGCTGAATAAAATTATTCGGTCGGTGGTTAAGGAATCTTGTCAGACCTTTGTCATCGCAGAAGGGAATATCGCAATGCTGTTTTTCCACAGTTTCCAAATCTTCCTGCTCAACATAGCACCAAGGTCCTCCAAGATCGTCGCTCGGATTTCGACAAAACGATTTAGCCTTATTACGAGAAAGTTCAGGAAACTTTGAGCTTGAGAATTTTTCGCTCTGTGACGAGAAAAATAAATGAAGTTGTTGAATGAATCCCATTGAAATGAGTCTCTCAGAAAATTTATCGTACTCGACCCCCTGACAGCTGGTAACGAGAGTCCCATGATTTACATTTCTTTCCTGTCACACTCACTTGCTTCGTGCCACCGTATTCGGCACCTGTCCCCGAGATTCTACACTCTGAAAAATGAGATTCACAAGTTTTGCGCTTAACGATGTGAATTTTTGGAATTTCACGACCAACAGTGGATCGACTCGGGTCATTTGCATTAAATTATAACACGTAATCCTCAATATTCATCATTCTTGATTGCCGTTTGGTTCGAGCTTGACTCGGGGATGATTAAAACCCAAAGACAACTATAAAATTTAGTTATTCATTGATCGTTTTTATTAAATAATTTGTTGCACGTGGGCTCATAGAATTGTTGGCTCTCGTTCTTTTTCCGTACAGTCGCACGATCATTTAATTTTTGAAATTTGTCAACTTGCCTCCGTAGTCACAAAGTGGGATTCCACATTCGTCGTCGCTGAGCGTTGCTTCCATGGTGTAACACCATGGACCTTTGGGATCCTTGGTCGGATTCCGACAATAATTTTTCGCCAGCCTCATCGACCTTTCGGGAAAAGCATTCTCCTTTATATCGAACCTGATCTGAAATAAAAATAGATATTGACCGATCGTCGCACAGAATCATAAATCAAACAGTTTGTTTCGATTAATTATTTCCGGACTTTGCGAAAAGGATCTTCCACGTGCCAATTCCGACATCGGATTCCGCCTGCAGTTGTTGCCTTTTGGCCGTGGTATTCCGTGCCAAAGTGACTGAGTTTACATTGCGTTAGATCGGTTCTCGTTGCGTTACGGAGAGTCGGAGCTAAAAAAATTCGATCAATTACGAAATTACAAAATATTTTTTAATAAATCTCTCCGTTTCTTATGATTCCTTGCTCACATACGTTTTTTGGCAGTCGTGCAGTGTGAGACGACGATTACGATGCATAAAAGCACTTGATTATTCGATAATTGAAAATTCATCATCGTACGATTAATTCTCATTACAAGAAACTGACTTTTGAGCTTTTCTCTTGAAGAGGTTAGCGGATTATCGGCAAATGGCTTGTCAACCAACTTCATACCGAATGGTGGACAACAACATCGCAGAGTCCAACCCAGTTTTTCACAAATAATTTTATGAACTAGAGACTGAATTTTCTTTCCTTTTTTATTACGAAAGAAAATTTCTTTAACTACAAAGATGAGCATTTTTTTGTTGCAGTCTCGATAAATTTGACGAACGTTTGTGCGTATATTTGTGATAAAAGGTGGATAATAAAATTGTATGGAGCTCTGGATAAAAAGTTGTATCGAAAAAGTACATGAAACAAAAATTGATGAAAAAATTTGCTAGCAAAACGAAAGTAGTAAAAAGTATCTTGGAACTTTCGGCTGTGGCGTTAACGAAATTCGTGAATAAAAACTCGCTCAATGTTCTCGTCACTATCGTATATCATTTTCGTTCTGAATCAATTGATGCTCTTGTTGTTGTTGCTGATTCCGTTGGAATTCGAGAGCTAGTAATTTTTGCCTTTTCTCTTCCATCAGGTGTTCTCGATGCTTGTGAATGTAGTCCTGCACGTTTGGCAATCCCACTATCACACACGCTGCGACTCCAGACCGATGGAGACCAATATCTGTTGCTTCGTACCTGATAATCAAAAATAATGAAAAAATCAACGCTCATTGAATTTTAAGGCGAAAAAATACTTTTCGTTCGAAGCGTCCGAGTGTTTTTTTTTGTGTGTAAACTTTGTACCATTCGTTGGTCTTCTCGTCGTAACACTCGACGTGGAAAATGGTCGTGACACCGTTAAATCCACCGATTGCAAAAATCATGTCGTCGATAACTCCGATTGCGAAATTACTTCGGGGATTGTACATGTCCGGGATTGGAGTCCAAGTGTTTGTCGCGGGATTATATTTCTCTCCGCTGTACATTCTCGCGATTCCGTTATATCCACCTTGTCAGAATATTTCTTTTTAAATTAAATTTTATCATTTGCATTGTTTTATTAAAATTCGTACCGTCTTAAAATCAAGGACCGCGGAAAAAAAAAAAAAACTACGGTTAGAAATTGAATTTTTGGCTTGAATAATAAACAAAGAAATAATGAATCTTTTGGATCGTTTATGGATCGAGCACTCACCGATAACGTACACACAACCATGATACGCGATGCACGCCTGACCGCTTCTTCGCGTTCTCATCGGAGCTATTCTTGTCCATTGATTGAGCTCGGGATCATAAACTTCAGCAGAGCTCAAGCATTCTTGTCCATTAAATCCACCAGTTATATAGATCTTGCCTAAAGTATAGAGGAGAATAGAGCCAGTTGCTTCTTGGAATACCCGCGCGACTCATCTCGTCGAACATTTCGTTAATTTTGAATATGAAAATGAATTATTACCGTTGAGAGCCGTGGCAGAAGCGTCCGATCTATGAACAGCCATCGGGGCTATCAGGGACCATTGATTCGTACGATAATTGTAACGCTCAGCAGTTTTTTGACGATAATATCCATCGTACCCTCCAATGGCAAAAACAGTGTCATCGACAACTGCCACGCTCACGTAACACCTGGAAATTCAAGGTCATGCTCATTTATTAATTTGAATGAAAAAAAAAAAAATTCCGATTTTTTCTTCTTTTTTTTTTTTACGTTTCTATCGATGCTGACCTTCTCGTGTTCATCGGAGCCACTTCTCTCCACTCTTTTGTAACAGCATTGAAACAACGACAACTGCTGAAATAATCTCGACCGTTGAAACCGCCAACGACGTAGATGCTGAATCCCACAGCAGCCACTCCGTGATAAGCTCGCGGTCCTGATGGATCTTCTTCGCGTACCTAAACATTTTTTATCTCAATTTTTGTTCCATACATTTTTGTCATTTTTATTTGACTCGCCGTAAAAAAATACCTGAACCCAACGATCGGCTCGAGTGTCGTAAGTCTCCATATAGCTTGTGGCGCCACTGCCGATCCAACCGCAAATGGCGAAAAGAATTTCATGAGGAACGCGTGGTCTGGCGATCTCGGGGGTCGGAACTTCGCCGTGCTTTTGTGTTATCATCTCGAGATCGTAAAGAAATTTTAAGGTTTCAATGATGATCGGTCGACAAGCTTCGTTGCCAGTCACGTACGGATGATCCTTAACTTTTTCCAAAAAGAATTCAGTGTCCAGAAGACCGAGTCGAATGTTTTTCAAAAGATCGACTATGTGATATTGTCGACGCTCTGGATCGTGGTTTATCCATTTTAAAACCAATTCCCAAACGACTTCCTCACTGTTGACATTTAGGTCATCGGCTCCGACGAGACTTCTGAGCTCTTCGATCGGCAGATCAAGGAGATCTTCGCTTTTCTGAGCTACCTTGGAAGGCAGGCGAACAAAACTTTTAATTTTTTTCGTTTATCCATCGATTCATCGAACTCTCGACTTTATTGACATTTTTTGAGAATGAAAAAACGTGAAAATTATTTCGAGGCAAAGGAAACATGATAAACATGTTGTGATAGACGTTTTAATTTGGTTTTTATTCGCACCCACCAGCACAAAGTGTCTCATGACATATTGATAAGCGTCCTGCTCGAGTCCGCGACAAAAATGTTCTCTCGCAAATCGTAAAACTCTCATACATATCTCTGGAGACAAATGTTTTCGAAGATATTCTCGACAAAGTTCGAGAACCCCTGTGACACTCAAATAATCGGCAGTAACGAGCAGTTCGCACACGTTGCCTGGGTTTATGTCCAGCGAACGTAAATATGCGTACTCGAGTAAATGATTCATCATTGGACTGCTCACACCAGGCAGAAGAATATCCGTCCTCTCGCGAGAGTGCAATGTCGTTGTGAACAGAGTCCTTTGTTTTAGTTACAAATAAGGCTGCTGTGAATGTGTTTGTTGCTCATGCATATTCTCAATAAAATAAGCAGCAAGAGAAGAGAAAGGTACCTGAAATAATTGCTGCATGCTGACAATATTGCTCGATGAATGGGAAATACACCGCCATCTTCGAGCCTAAGAACTGCATCGCAAAGCACATTGTTCTGTCTGAGATCGTACAGCGATTGCATCGCTTGGGTGCTCATGCATCTTCCCCCACTTGAGGCAATGAGACGCTTCGCGTTTGAGCCATTTCCATCAACAATAAGATAATTATTGTTCGCATCTCTTGTACCGTTGACGTTACTCACGTTGCTGTTATTGCTGTCATTCGAATCCACGTCCATATCAGGAGTGAGAGATAAATTCACAAACGACCCTCCAGTATTTATCGGTTTTTCAGGTTTTTTCCCAAATTTCGTTCAATCAACGAGAATAAAATTTACGTCAATTCCTCATTAGTTTCCAACTATTCTGCAAGTTTAATACTTCTGAATGAAATTGATAACAAGCCTTTTAAATTCTTTTCCCTTATCGTAAATTGATTGTAAATATTTGCATAGTCATCGTAACGATCAGCGTATTTACAAAAAAGATTGAGATTATTTTTACCTCGGGATTTATCGTTATTCAGAGCAAATTCCAATGGTATGATTTTTCCCTCGAACTTTGGTTCCCCGGAGTGAAAACCCTATTTTTGCGATGAGGTGTTTGCCCTGTGAAGGGAGGCAGAAAAATGCGTCGTTCTACTATCGCTTATCTCTAATTATCATATAAATTAAAATCCGACTTTTCGTCGTTTTGGAAAACTGAAATTTACAGCTGTGAAGATTCTGCCTGGAGATATTTCGATGATTAACCGCCGATTGCGCTTCTAGCTAAAGACTTGAAAATTTTGAGGTTCTCCGTGGATCTTCCTTCGTTTGTTCCCACTCGAGATTTATTTTATATATTTCTCGGAATATGAAACGAAAGTCCGAATTGTTCGAGGCAAACTATTTCGAATGATTTAATAAAGGAATGAATTTCGCCACGGGCTTTGACATAGATCTTACATGTCCGCCGATCAGTCTAGGACTGTCGAGTTTCGCAGACAAGTGAACGACACTCGATCGCATTTCCGTTAACCAAAGCTTCGGGGTTAGAGGAAAACAAAACAAAAAATGTATAATCGAACAATTTTATCTGACTCTGAATTTTCAGAATTTTCCCCAGTGCCACGTTTTATTATATAAATATTCCTGACCCTCTTCAGTTTTTATTTCGACACTAAAATAAATCGAAATACTTTTATCAATTAAACGAATTGTTTGAAATTTCGTAGGACACCCTTGAAATTAGCACTAACATAAATACGAGAGAAACGGTAAAACACTTGAGCTTATTATTAACAAATAATTCTTTAAAAAGTGAGTAAAAAAATCACAGAAATTATAGCGGATGTCCGATGCATCAACCGCCTTCGTCATTCGAGTTGCTCCTTAAATGTTCGATTTCCTCGATGGAAAATGTTTTTTCGACGTCATTTCCCATCTCCCGATTGATATTTGGGAGTAAGGCTGGATCCTTGAATTTTACGACTCCGCTGTTGCCATCATCGACGTATAGAGTGAGGCCATTAGGGGCATAATACGATCGTGATTCGTAGTTGTATTCGTCGATGACTCCAGCGACGAGGGAATTGCATTTGCTGGCAAAAGAGTGACGTTGGTCGTTGGTTTGTTTGGTCGTTGTTGTCGTGGCTTTGTCAATGTTGGATCGAGCCGGATCCTTTTGTTTATCGATCGCCTCAGAGTCCTGGTTTGGTTCTTCACCGAAGATCCTAAATGTCCATGTGACGACGGTGAAGGTGGCGGCATTGGTTGGAAAAGCACGAATGATGGTTGAGTTCAAGCCCCGAAAGAGCCACTTGTAACCTTCGTTTTTCATTGATTGTCGAAAACAATCAAGCGCACCGGAATAACGAGCTTGACCATCGGCTTGAAGACGAGATTTGATGACGTCGACGGGATAGGTCAGGACCCAGGATGCTGTGCCAGCCAAACCACCAGCCATGAGCATATGAAACGTCGAAATTTCTTTGACTTTGGTGTTCCTAGTCAAGAGCTCGTAAGTCAAGAAATAAACACCGTAACTGGGGGCTTCTCGTAACGCCGTTATTCCAAGACCACTAAAGACACCCCGATGACCTTCGCTCCGATAAATATGACGTAGACAATGAATCGGACCTGTGAATACAGTATTCACGTTACTCTGCAATTGCAAACGCGTTTTTGCCAATTCCAACGGACTGCAAATCGGCGATTGCGCTAATCCGGCCGATGCACCGGCCAAAAAGTGCGTCATTATGTGATCTTGAGCTCCCATTCTTCGCTGCGTCTCGCCATAAACACCAAACACTATCGCGTTGACGACAGCGACACCGGCGATCGGCGACGTCACGCCACGATACAATCCCGAGATCTGGAGGTTGAGATAAAACACATGAATGAATCCGAACTCGTTTTATTTTTCATTTTTGTAAATTAACTGTGCTCCGAGTCAAATTGACCCAGTTTGCACATAGAGTGACCAAATTTCATCGTGACAACAGGGAGTTATCAATCATTCGAAACTTCTGAGTGGTCCACATGTCTAATGATCTATGGAAATTGAAAAAGTAATTTGAAAAATCATATTACCGAATCTCGTGCGAGTATCGTACGGAAGCAATGCCAGGTCCCTTTGAACTTTGGGTTGCGATGATCTTGTGTCTGTATGTGAACTTTGATCGTGTCCAGAGGATATCCCACCATAAGACCCGCGCATCCTAGTGTTTTAATTGGAGAATTCATGAAAATACGTCGTTGCTGTCGTTCGAATATTAAAATGATCGAAAATCGTAGCGCATGCTTGAAAAATTGGATTGAGCAAGAAATTTCCGGAGTTGATAATCTGCTCTACCAACAACGGCGTGTTGTTGCGTAATTTCTAGCAACAGAGATCTTTTTCGAACTGTAAAAGTCATGCATGACCCCATTTCATGATATTTTTTAAATTATTAATTTATCAAGATATTGAGAAACAAAACATAGCATTTTGGTGATAAAAAAAGCGTTTACCTCCCACACAACCAGCGGCAAAGTCGAGTGCCATTTATGCAGACGTTCTTTTCTTCTTGAAAAATGATTCCTTTGCTGTTTCTTTAAAGTAATATTGTAGGTAATGATTTTTCTCGTCAGACGAAGAGGAACAACTGTGCAAGTCAATCGAAGGTTGACATTGGGAGATGAGCTCAAAAGCTCGGAATCCATGAAAGAATATCTCGTTCGTCCTCGTATCCAAAACGTTTTTTTGACAAACTATATATGAACGCTTCGAAACGACGAAAACAAAACCGAGATTTTTCCTAAATATTCGTTATTTCGATGCTTCACTCTCAGTTCAATCAATCCACGGGGGGGGGGGGGGGGGGGGCCCCCCCACAAACAACAACATTTTCTAAAAAAAAACCCCATTTTTTTTCCCCCCCCCTCCCCAAAAAAAAAAAAACCAAAAAAAAGTTGAAATTCTTCATCACTCGGTCGAGCGATCGATTGTTAATTTTTTTAAAAAGCCGAACATTTCGTCACGTCAATTAAAAAAAAATACGTCTACTTGAAACGCTTGTCCGATAGTTTTCGATTTGGTACTGACCAGTATGATCTCGAGCTTTCCGAGCTTCAACCATTTCTCGGAGCAAAGATCGCACCAACATTATCACTATTCGTTCGAAATGAAAGAGAGGAATAAACCAAATAATGTGAGAAGAAAAATACCGAAATGGATGGAATAAAAGTAAGAAGAAAAGAGCCTCGTTTCCTGAATTCTTATTCGCTCAAATAATCCTCACTTTTCGAACATGTTTATCTTATTTTCCCGCCCTCTCTTTATCTCTTTGTCTCTCCCTTTTTTTACACTATCATTCTTATTGATAATGTCAAATGTCTCTTTCGTGATGGAGTTCCGAGCTGAATGCTCTCGCGTTTCGTTGACTAAAGGTCAAACGATCATCGATAAGCAATCATCGTACGAACAACGCATCATTTTGACTAAATTTATTTTTTCGTTTCAATTTTCATTTCTCACTATCTTTTCCGTCCCCCAAGTCATTCGCGCTTGCACACTCACGCCGAGTACAATGTTTACTCTGCGCAGTACACCGTTTTAATCATCCCTCACAAAATTCATCGTTTTCATTTCATTCTCCATGAGAAAACACGTGTCTTCGCTCCGATACAAGCAAAATTATTATTTCTCCAAAAGATACAAAACTGTAGAGGACAAATTTCCTAGCTCGTGTAACTGTCAAATTTATTATTTTTCAAATTCTCCATATGCAGCTTATTCAGCAATTTTTTTCGTCACAACAATCAATGAAATATCAATTAATGTTGCAATTATAACATTCGCGGTCGTAAAGTACTTGAAATTTTATTATTCATTAGCTTTTCCTTTGCAATATAAAATTTTGCAGTGAAATCAATGAAATGATGGAATAATTAATTTTTTCATTTAATGAAATGAATGGAAGAATAAATCAGCAAGGAAAGGGGGATTAGTTTTGCGAAGGCTAAATGCCTTCAGTATATATTTTAGGGAGTCTGCTGTAAGTGCCGCACGTTGAAACGGTCGAAAAATATATAAATATATGAAAGTTTGGAGAGATTGAATTAAAAAAAAAAAAAAAAAAACAAAATGGAAAACAATAAGTTGATAATAAAAAATGCAAATTTTTTTCATCCTCTCCGAAGTATTTATGAAAGAGACGCATATCCGTTATCTCATGAAGAGCAGATAAGAGCGAACACTTCCGAATCTGCTGGTAGAATGTCGGTAACGTCTCGAACGCGAGCTTCGTCCAACGGTCGCACGCCCAAACCTTGGCTCTGATGTCTGGATCGAAGCTGCGCGTTGCTCGGGGGGCAAATACGATTTCGTTTATAATTGCTACGCAATACTGGCCGATGAAACCTCGACTATTGATTTTTTTCTCCCCGTCGAGACAGTAACGGCTCTAAGCAACGTTTTCGTTAAAGAAAAAAACGTTGAAGACAGTGGTAGAAAATATTTCGTACGTGTTGAAATAAAATGCAATGACGAATCACAAATTATTTGATTATGATTGAAACGATAATTTTTATGTGAATAAATTCAAGTCAAATATATCAAATTTAATCCTTATTCGTGACGTCACATGAAATGGCGCCTCGCAATACTCTAGAATTAATGGAATTCAGCGATTTTTATCGTCAATTTCTGAAAATTTTTTCGTATGGACTGGAAAAAATGGAAAACGAATTTCGGGTTTGGAATTTGAACAACGGATTCAGCTCGGGTCTTTTGGGAATGTAGTCGTCACTGTTGACGAGGGGAGAAGAGACATCGGAGAGCGCAGAATCGCTCGAAAAGGGGCAGAGTGAGTAAGAGGCATCAGGTGGACGAAAAAGTCTACAGAGATCTCTAAATATATACATCGAGGCACGAGGTTTTTCTTGCGGCACCGAACGGTTTGGCGGTCCCCACGGACCGACGTTAAAGCGGCCAACGTACTATTGCGCTCAAGCACGTCCTCCACTTTTCCTATAATATTTCAAACATTTTTTTTCAGTCACTCATCGACCGTTTAATCAATTGATTCGTTTTCCAAATCATTTTTGTCTCCCTCCATAAACGCACGACGAGGAGCAAAAGAAAATAATCATTGCATCATTTGGAAACGAGGGTGAATCAAGGGGGCGTGATGAGGGTGTAAATAATACTGTGACGTGAAAATCCCAAAAACAACGTTTTGGTAATCACCAATTTATCCATTGTTTTTTTAATTAATGAAAAAAAAAAGTTCCTCGAAGTGAAATGTGCCAGTGAAGTTCTCCTTGCGTTGGAGCGTCAGAAACGCGGTTAGTAGTTTTTTAGTGTGACATTTGAAGGAAAGTGTGAATGAATGTGTCATATTTGTATTTTAAAGTCGTACACCTGACATCACGGATGATTTTATGAACGAAACAATTTCAAACCGTTGGTTATGTCACGTTTTGTCCATTTTACGTTTTCCAAATTGAAGCTTCGCATATTTATAGAAATATACGAAAATATCTGCATGTGAACGTCGAAAAGGAATGCCGATGCTGCGAATGATGTAACAAAGTGTTTTTCGTCAGAAATCAACACAAAAAATTGCAAAATGTGACAGAGAGATTGAGCTCTTTTGGGTTTCATGAAAAATGATTTTTTATGCTCCCGATCAATGTATTCGTCTTTCCATTCATTTCCAAGGGTCAATTCCATTTTGAAAAAAAATGTTTCTAGTTCAACTCGAGCATGAGAATTAAAACACGATGCTCATTTGTGCCTGACAAATTATCATTGTGTGTTTATATTAAATTGGCCTTGACTGCGATACGAGCAGTTGTAAATGATTTCTCTCACTCTCTTTGTATACACATGTACATTGCTTAGAGTACATTATTACGTGACTATACAGAGCGCCGAGTGTGACGCTTTTTGCTTTGAAAAACCCAATAAAAACGTCGCTGGAGAGTCCTTGGACGCCGGAAACGCCCATAGAAACCAATGTCTTGATCTCGAAGCCTAATTCATCTGAGAGAAAAAAGATTTCATAGATCACCGGTTCGATTTTTCGATTCTATCGTCCGACCAACAATATCGGTCACAAATTCCGAATATCCCTCTATAAAAATCGAAGGAATCTTCATTTTTACGTATTTACTCGCGAATATATATTCCCTCAGTTTTTTTTCAGACTCCGTTTCAAATTTCAATAAACATATGTTATATGAGCATATCAAATTACTCCTTATGCTTTTATCCCACGCTTGTAGAGAATTAAGTTCATCGACAAGGACTTCTTTTGTTCTTCCGTCTAGGGCTCTCGGTCGTCAAGTGTTGAGACTTTTTTTCCAGCATATTAATAAAAAAATAATAACGTCTCAACAATTCTTGCTCGATAAATCAATAACAGCGTCGGAAAATCTCTCAGGAATAAATATTGCTGCCAAATTTATGACGAAGTCGTCATTTTGAAAGGAATATTCCAAATTTAGGGCAGAGAATTTTTTTTCTGGCATTCTTTTCGAATTTCTTGGAAACAAGGATCACCGGAGGATTCCTGACCATTCTATGATCTCTTCGCTGACAGCGAACAGGTTTTCTTGGGTCAGAAAGACTAGAAGACCGTCAAGAGGCAATGAACCAAACCCTTTAGGGTCGGCTTAAAAGGCAGATCGGAGTCCTCAATCTTTTTCGAATCAATTTTTAACACAACTAAAGGAATAATTAATAAATGATATAATTATTGTTCCAGCATGAAAAATGAATATCCCAAAAACGGAAAATCTTCTGTCGGTCGTGATGGCCGGCGAATTACCAGATTCGCAAAGTTCGCAGCAGCTCTTCAGCAACCAGGATCCACAGGTGAGCAAAGTTGTTTGCTCGTGTGGACTAGAGACATCCGCGAAGCCGCAAAGTCCGTCACAAATCCGAATAATCCATTTATCTTTTTTGTCTTCCGCAACAATCCAATTAATTTGACTTCATAATCGCTGCTTTCTGCTTCGTGGCAAATTGTCAAGTATTAGTTCATCAAAAGCTGGGAGACTAATCCAATCAGAGTTGCTGACACGGTCGTTCGACGCCAAACACTGTCTGTGAAAATGATAAAAGAGACAAATCATATGAAAAAAGTTGGAGCTTATTTCGCGATAGAAAAAGACATAACGAGAAATTCGTTCGTTTGAATATTTCCGGAGAGATTCCGATTCGACTCGATCAATTAACGAAATTCTTTTCAGGACGAAGAAGCGTCGGATTGTCCGCTGCTGACGCCAAGTCCATCCAATCAGACACCCGATGGGATGGAGCATGGACCCATATTTAATCCCCTGGAAGGTACGCCGCTGGAAATGACACCCGTGCCGACACTCGATAACATAAATTCCGAGGATGGTCTAAAGGCATTCATGAATATCGTAAACAGTTCCAGTAAAATAATGAACGATGGTGAGTCTCGAGAACATTTTAATCGCATTGCGAATGAGTAAGAGGATCCTCGCGACCACAGTCTCGTGTTTACAGTTGTGATAATATCAATTTTACGTCGCCGGTTTAAATATCCGAAGTGTGCTAAACGATCTAGCATTTATTCGTCGTCGTGTCAAATATTGCATTTACTTTTCGTCATCCGTTTCAATTTCTGAGTAACAATTGCGAGATGAATAATTATTAATCGAATCTAATTGTTCATTGATAAGTGTCTTAGTTAATTAACGGCGCTGATTGATTTATTAACGATCATCAAAATATTTAGTTATTGAAACGTCAAAAAAAATCATTTTTTTCATTTTCCTTCGATTACGCGGTTTTTCGTCTCCTATTTTGCGTGGTTCCTTCGTTAAGTCTCACAATATTGAAAGGCAGAACAGTTTTAGAGTAAAGCTGCGTGGCGACTATAACGCTGCTGGATCATCGATCATTTGACCCTCCAACAAGAGCCCGCGAAACGTTTTTCTCCCGGCAGTTAAAACCGAGCTACCGAGACAATTTATAAGTCGATACTCGCGACGGAATGACAACCAGTTGTTCCGTGACCGTCGGTTTATCCTCAAGTTCGTAATTTTTTATTTCCCCTGACGGAAAAAATAATGGAGGACGAACAATTGTGCGATGATATTGAAAAAGAGATTGTGCTCAAGAAGAGGAAATCGGTTTCGTGTGAACCGGAAGTGGAAATCGGTAATTGATGAAAAAAAGTGTTAATTATAGAAAAAATCATTAAAAATTGATTTCCATTTGTCAAAGTTCTCTGTAGCCATGGAAAAAAAAATTATATGAATTCCTAACAATATTGTGCATTTCGTGTGTTCAAGAGCCGAGCTCGAGAGACCCTATGGTCGAGTCCAGCAGCAGTGAGGAAAGCAGCGTCAATAACGAACCTGTATGCACTCAACTATTGACTCAATTGAACACGGCCTATCAGCATCTCGCCCCTGATGCCCAAGCTATAGTGAGTATTTATTTATTCCATTATTTATAGCTCAAGAAAGTCCAAACTCCATTTAATTCCAATTTTACTGAGAATAATAAATGAATCGTCAAAATTAAAAACCATAAAGAGTCAGGAACGAGTTTTCAACAGTTTTCTCTCGATTGAATGAACTAATTTCGAAACAAAAAAAGTCACCGACGCGTTGAATTTGTCTAACGGCAAAGTTGTGAATCGCATTTGATCGGTAGAAATTCTTATTAGACACTAACGACAACGTCAGCATATACGTTTCTGACGTTATTCGTCGGTGTGAATTTGAAAATCGCTAGACATTTGCGTCGAGCACGTCAAGTCACGCACTCTCAGACGTACGAGGTCTCGCAAGATCGCTGCCAAAATGACGATCTATATTTATAATAACATGTCTGCCTCAATATGCGAGACCCACGTTCGAGGCTATGACCGATCGACAGCTTTGTCATCATCGTTGCGAGCGATCAGGCGAGAGTGAAATATTCGATGGTTTTTTGACGATTCAATCATTTTCTCATTTTCCTCATGAAATTTGTCACTTGTTTCGAGTCTTCAGAATTGTAAACATTTTTAGTAACTCGTCGTTACTCTCCTGATTCTGGCTCGTTGAATTTTTGGCACGAGTTTATTTGGATTTCATTTTTGAACCGAGCAGCGAAGAGACTTGAACCGATCAAGGTGGAAATTCGCTTCAAGAACTATGGCGAAGACTCGTTTGGTCCAACAGACATTCGATACGGAACATCGTCATCGTCGTCAATTGCATCTAATTGAGAGACTCTCGCTCTTAGTATTCTTTTGCTCCAACAAATGTTCTCAATTAACTGAATTTAAAACTTATAGCTGGACCCTTAAAAATTTACGAATAAAACGATAAATATTGCTGAATATTAAATTCAATAACAAGGTCGACACCCCGTCACTCTCGCTAGATTTGGAAGAGCGCTCAAAAATTGTTATAAACGTTAGGAGAAAAATTTAAAAAACTAACGTACGACGCATTTTGCTGAATTCCTGCCACAAACTTTCAATGCATTCATAAAGATTTGAGGCAAGATTAACGAGCAAATTGCAGACATGCTGACACATAATCATTCGTTGAATTCGTATTGGCGTCGTGGGCATCCCCTTTCGGCAAATTTCACATTTCTCAAGAAGCCAAAATAGATGAAATTACATGTGATCGAAAGTCACATTTTTGAATGATTTATTATATAATCATTAGGAAAATTATAATCGTAGGAAGAATTCTGTTAATGATATAATTTTTCCAGTTCTACAATCAGGAAAATGGGGGAAAACCACCACTCGTTCCCATTCAACTTATGGTACCAAAACCCCCGAAAGATTACAGTTTCATGCGGTGGAATTGGCCAAGAATACGAAAATTCTCCTTCTGGTTCATGGTATTTTTTTTTGGACTCTGCACAGCGATGGCAATTCGTGGTATCGCTATTATGCCTCGAAGGTAACAAACCGAATGTCTATAATAATTGTCCACGACAATTTCCCAGTCGGATCCATCCTAATGAAGAAAAATTTTTATCACATGAGAAAAAATCGTACTCACTAAAATATTCACCCATTTCTCGCTTCGCATCTCTCTTGCAAACGTCGTGATGCATGAACGAGCATGAACAGTTGCAAAAGTCCATGCGGATCGCTATATTGATCGTATTGATCTTTCACTAGAGTCGACAGTGTGTTGAATTAAATATAGTCCTCGACTCGTACTATTGTCAAGTATGTATACATTCATGTCTGAGCCCTATAAAATCATGTGCGAAGTTCAAGAGCGTCAATGGCTCGGTAATCATGCCTGGAAAACGTGTTTTTTTGACGAAAGTTTTCCGCTTTATCAACACACGATAAAGTAGCATTGGATCATTCCGACGATTGGTAATTTATTCATTGTTCGTCGATATCAATGAAATTTTCGATTTTTTTCGAGCCTGATTCGTTGTACGAGTGTCAATGAGCTTTTCCCTTGAATTGTCATTTATTATCGTCAGTTTATTGGGGAGTACGGGATAATTTGTCAATACTCATGCCTTTTTGTCGTTGATTTTGATTCGATCGATAAAGGTGCGATCCTGAAGTGGAATGGTGGCAAGGAAGTTTGTTCTACGAAATATTTCCAGCCTCGTTTCAAGACTCGTCGAAGGGAGGGCACGGCATTGGCGACTTGCGTGGCATAGAAATGCGGCTGGATTACTTGAAGGAGCTTGGGGTGAAGGCTGTGCGATTGAACTCGATATTTCGATCGGAACATTATCCAGAAAACTACGAGAGTATAACGAGTCTGACATTGATAGATGAGAATTTAGGGTCCATCGAGGACTTTGATTCGCTCGTGACTAAACTGCACAGTAGAAATATGAGCCTGATACTCGATCTGCCACTTTATCCTTTCGTCAAGAGTCTCGCTGGTGGAATACTGCGTAGAACTAGAAACGAGAACAATGAGACTTTGCTGTTTCGTGAGAAACGAGAAAACGACAACGGAACAACGAACATGGCAAATACGATGGAACATCGAACGACCATTATTCCGGATGTGACGAGTACATTGTCGTCAGAAATGTCAACGACTTTGATCCCACAACTGATCGATTTACCATCGACCAACTTTCCAAACTTTTCTCAATCTCGACAAGAGGCGTACTCTTCATCGAATTACGTGAATCCCAAGATAGACGAACACATCGTCACAGCTGCCATAAGATACTGGATCAAAAAAGGCGTCGATGGTTTTTATCTCAAAGGACTGAAGAATTATTTAAACGACGAAAACTTCGTCGAGCTACTCAACGATTGGAGAACTATTGCTAATCCACAAATCATTTTTATCTCTGATTGGGAAACTCTGGATGTTGCCGAAGGACCAGCCAAAAATACACTTTTCGATATTCTCGATCTCGTGGATGTTAATTTACGCATTTCCAACGGAACTAAAGATATGAAGTCACAAATTGATCGCGTCACCAAAGGCATCCTATTCGACGAACAGTACCATGGACATCCCTGGGTACAATGGTCCATCGGTGGTCTTAATACACCCAGAACTGCATCTACTCTCAAAGTCTCAAACGCCAGTGCCGCTGTCACACTCTTGGCTATGATGCTGCCTGGAACACCCAACATTTTTTATGGCGATGAGGTGAGTCGGTTAATCCCTTGAAAAACAAATATTTTTTTTTTCGTACGTTTTCGATTTTTTTTTCGAGCCTATTCCATGAATCCTACCTTTTTCCTAAGGATCCTTAAGGATGTTGTTTGTAGCTACTCCTCCCCAATGCACCGCTGCATATCTTTTTGCACATTCGCTCCTCCGATCCTCACAAATTCGACTGATGTTGGAATTTCCTGGAATTTTCAGATCGGCATGACCAATTGTGATTGCAAGGATCACCAGGATCTGGAGCATCTGCACAACCTGTCACCGATGTACTGGGAAGGCGTTGCGGGCTCGACAGAAAATTTTACTTCCCAGGGTGTCATACCTTGGCTGCCATTTTCTTCGCAACCCATGAAATCGGACATGGAAAGAGCGGTACCGGAAATGGCTAAGCTTCGTCGAGCAACGACGACCATACTGGTGGAGGCTGCTCTCAAACACGACAGCGTCATTGCCAATTGTGGCATCAGGTAAAACTGTCTCATGTATTTCTACGACAAGAAAAACTTAAACATTTTTTGTAAAATTCAACAAAAATCAAATCGATTCCAATAATAATTTGCTTAGCGAAGGAGAATCACTGAGAACGTTTTTTTCATCTACATTTCATCGAATCTAAATTAAGTTCAGTGAAAAATAAATTTATAGGCTAAACGCCGATAAAATCAAGTTTGAAATAATTAGAAATTTTATTCGTTTCAGATATTCGGCAGACGAACTGATAGTAATTGAGAGATGGTACCCCCGGAAAAATACATACGTATACGTAGGAAATTTTGGCAAGACTCATCAGACGAAGGATCTATCGTCGCTTTATTATGACGGGCACGTGGTCGTGGGTCCTCCAGGGATGATAAATCAGGACATCATTTTCAAGCGTCTGACGGTTGCGCCGGGTGAAGCTTACATAATCAAGCTCGACAAGTGATGAACTATTGGAGCTCATGAAATGTAAAAAAAGAAAAGAAAACGAGCTGAAATAGTTCATGAGAAAAAAACAACAAAAGAAGAAAAACAAATGAGATTGGCGAGACTGCACGAATGGAAATGGATTTTATGCATTTTGGGCAACTCGTTCGAAACGAAGAAAGGAATTGTAATGAGGAATTGACGTTTCTTTTGATTGTTTTTTATCGTTTATTCTTCTTACAGTCAAATGATTTTCATAAATGTATTTTTTCCTGTATCACACATTGACCTGTTTCCTGTTACGAAACGTGACACGATAATACGAGAGGAAAAGCTACAGGGTGAAAATTTATTAATTTCACTACGAAGATTTCTCCCCACATCGGAAAATCTTCATGTCCACAAAAATCCAGAAATTTTCTTCGAAAGCCTGGGTGCCGAGCTCCAAACTTGTTTTTCTTTGTTAAAAAATTAATCTACAGCGTAACAAAAACAATGTTACGACTGCTGATAACGAGTACAAGCTGCGATACGCTCGTTGGAAAACAAATTCATAGCGCAATCTCGCAACAGTTGCTCAAAACAACGAAAAAGAAAGGATATAAGTAAACGAAACAAGAGACCTTGCTTTCTAATTATTTTATACTACCGACGATTTTACAAGCAAACTCGATCATTTGAACGGACGAGACAGATGATTATTCGTTCTATTTTTTTCGTTAAACAGAGAGAAAGTATTTTTTAAAATAAAAATGAAAAAAAAAAAAACATATTAAAAAATGAATTTTGTGAATTTCTTACAAACACCATAATAATATATATTTATTTTTTTAAGGACAAGGAAACGTTTGGAAAAATGTACTTGCATACGGCAGTGAGGATGCTGTTGTTTATTTCCATAAAACACGTGCACTTAGGAAAAAAAGAGGATTTAAAGATTTTTGTGTGTTTCTCGCAAACGGTAGGTTCGCCCAACGTTTCTATATAAATACGCTGGCCTCGCTGGGCTTAGTACGAGATTCCCTCGAGCAACACTGCGGAGCCACTATCGGAGTTCTTGGTAACTCAGCGATGCATTCGTCGCTTAGCTCTGAGGAAGGTCCCTGGATCCCGGACAGAAAGTGTCGTAGCATAACTTTGCTATTAGCCACCCGTCGTCTTCTCGATGTTGGGATAGGACTGTTAGATCTTTGTTAGGCCCCCTCACCCGGGGTCTCAATGATCCATAGGATCCTTCGAGTTGGGCGGGCGTGTATTGGTCAAAGCAAAGTAATGTGTTTGAATCGTTAACGATTAACTCAACAGGGCCTCTTCCGAGCGAATCTCAATTTTTTATCAAACAAAAAATCGAAAAATTGATTTTGATCGATGAAAAAAATATTTATTCGAAAAACAACAAATCGGAAATTGAAAAAGACTTACCACGTTTTTGTCTTATCTACACCCTGACCTCAAGAATCTTACGAATTCATTTTTTCACTGGTCAAAATGTCGTTGTCATCGAAAACCGATTATTGATTTTTTATATCGAAATATTCTCGAACCTTTATACACTCTTTTTAATTTTCAAAACCCTAACAACTTCGAGCTTTTTGTATGATGGAACTTAATTCGACCCAAAGTTACTATCGTCCTTTTTACCTCGGGTCTACGTGACCCGCACGACTTTACGTGCTTGTAACTCTCGCAGGAATTGATATTTTTGACACAAGCTCTGCTTTCTGTTTCACGATGCATTGCATTTGTAGGCGAAAACGACGCTCGTTAGACTGGGTCAAAATGACCCATTCATAGTAACGCTGGGTTCATGGAGTGCTGGACACTCCTATAATTTATTTCTGTCACTGGACTCGATCAAATAACTCCTGCATGCACATGGAGATGCTCTTAAGTATCACATTACGATATAAAACATGACATTGTGATATTTTTGTTATTTACAAATATTTTACCGATGTTTAGATAATCTGAAAGACTTGTGGTGCGTGCGACAATTTGTGATCGTGCATTTGTCATGAACGATGTAAATCGTAAGAATAAAATCCGTACAAACAATAACGAGTGCTTATTTTTAATTTTTACTTACGAATTAATTCCAGACGTTGCAATAAGGAACGACCAAATATCTTTTTGGAACTAATAATAATCGAATAACATAATCGAAAAACGTGGCTTTACCGTTTCTTGTCGTCGAACGTTCGCACGAAGAATGAAGAGGCTCCATGGACAAATGATAGCGAAGTAATTGTGATGTTTTGTTTGCGGGTTCCAGCCCAAAGAGCTGTCAATCAAAATGGCTCTATTTTCGCAAGTAATTTTAGTTCCACTCGGAAAAAGGAATATTCCCATGAGATTATGATAATAGGAATATAACTTGAGAAGTTTATCCGTAATTTCGTCAACTAATGCATCGAAAAAACTCATTTCCTTGCTTCAGTTTAATGCGGGGATGAATATTTAATCCAAGCTAGTCACGATCTTAAATTGAGCTGTAACTTTCTTCGGAACTGGCGACGGCCTCGAGCTCTCAGTTCTTCGGAGCTATCCGTGGCGTCGAATATCGGTGGAAAAAATGACTGTATGGCGTTAACAAGTCCCTGAATAAATTCGCCCTCAAGGAACATAAAAAAAAATTGTTTTTTTTTTTCTTCATCGGGCAGGACAACGACTTCAAAGGCGTGGGTGACATTCTATTATGGAACAAGCGGTTTCTCACTGTCGGTGGAGCCTGGCCCCTCGAATCGACGTACATCAGATCCTCCATATGGATCGTCTACCTCACGATCCACGTGAGCATGCAGTACGCCGAACTCTACGCAACTATCAATAATCTTGAGCTCCTCGTCAACAGCGCTGTTGAATCGGTTTTTCAATCTATGGTCCTCGCTAAACTCGTCATCATACGATACAGCACCACCCTTCGGAAACTTATTCTCGCCATGAAGGAAGACTACGCACTCGAGAATTACGACAATCCCGAGGAAAGACAAATTTACCTCAAATATAACAACATGGCAAAATTCTTTTACAAAATCACGATCCCTACCATTTCTGCAGGGTCCTTCATGTACTACTTAGTGCCGTTGGAAAATTTCATACGTACCAGTAAGTTTACAATTCTTTTATTCTAGGTATAATTATTTTTACAAAAAAAAAACCATACAAATTTGGCAATTTTGTTGTCGAAAAGTGTGAAAAAATCAATTTTTTTCATTCCTACGGGGAAAACTGTTTTTTAAAATACTTTTTGAGTGATTTTCGTGACGCGATCCCATCATCTGCACGTTTCAGTTGATTGGCATCGTGAAAAGATCGCTAATATGCGGTCACCCTACCAAGTATTGAACTCGCCCCACTAACCGCTTTACGTCCTGAAATATTTACAGCGAATATTCTTTTTTCTCATCAATCGCATTACCTTTTTTTCTTTAATAAAATAAGTGCATAGGAACGACACGAATCGTTTCATTCTTCCATTCGGTACCCGCCTCTTCTTTGAGATCAAGGATGCTCGTACTTATCTTATGGTGTACGCGTATCAGTCGCCCATGATTTACGTCCTTGTGTGTCACAGTGCGTGGTTTTGTCTTCTGACCACGATGGTATTTCACGTCTGTGGTCAATTAGCTATTGTGCAGTATAGAGTTAGAATGATTAAAGTCTCGTTGATCCATGGGCCTGACGACAGCAATGCCATCTTTCGGAAAATAGTTGAAAAACACTTGCGCTCGATATGGTAAGTGATTTTAATAAAATCACTTTTATAACTGCAAAATTATATCAATTCAAATGAATGCGATTCTATGACGAAAAAAAAAACGATTTTTTTGTTCCATATACTACAGGATGGCGAAATCCATGGACGATGCTTTCAACGTCGTCCTTTTGCAAGATCTCGCAGGATCTACTTTGTTACTTGGTCTCACGTCTTATCTCGTCATTGTGGTTTGTTGCAATTTTTTTCAATTATTTTTTTTTCTCCAAAACAAATAAAATTCGAAGCATTTTTTTTTGTTTATCGCGTTTAATTTAAAAAAAATAGCAATGATCCGTCCTTCGAAATTATAGAGTTGAAAACTTTTGATCCTCACTCCTGGCACATTTTTCTAGAGGACGCAGACAGATATCTTGGTTTTTTGCCTTTCCATGGTGTGCTCGATAACGATGCTCTGTCTGCTGTACGCTTACTGCATCGTTGGGGAGTATTTAATAGACGAGGTACATATTTGGACTACGTTCTTTAAACTTTGACCCCTGAAATTCGAATTTGCAACTTGATTCCCAAAAATTTTTTCGTTACACGATAAACTTTAGTGTATTTTTTGAGAAAAATGTTTTTTCTTGTTGAATTTTTTCTGTAAACACTGCACAGAGTACCAAAGTCCACGAAGCGTATTATCAGTGCAATTGGTACGAAGCTTCATTGAATTTTCGCAAGTGTCTCATTATTTCTATGGGGGCTACTCAAGAACCACTTCACTTGTCCGCTGGCAAGGCATACATTTTTTGCCTGAACGGTTTCACAGACGTAAGTACCAGAAAGTTTAGATCCTCGCAAATTTTTCTTCGACATCAGTCACTCAATTTTTCTACTCTAATCAAAAAATATTCCAATCCCAAGTTCAAATGATAAAAGTTTGTTTTTCTATGATCCGTACATGTTCCTTCACAGGTTCTCCGATCAGCAATGGGATATTTGTCTCTGCTACGAAATTTCGCGTAAACAAAGAGCATTGTACTTTGTGCATCTCATAAAATGTTTACACGGACAATTATGTGTTGTTTCAGGTCATTAGAACTTTTTCCTTCCATTTTATTTTTATCTCGAGGTCATACAACCCGAAGGAGAAAAATTTATCACAAGAGCTTTGTGTCGTGGTCGAGGAAACGATTATAATGCAATTTTCTGAATTTAACCATAAATCATCGGAAAGAGAAAAGAAGATAATGATGTCGGAAATTGTGGGACGTAATCTCATAAGCGCCCTGGGGGTGCTGAGCCAAGACTCATAATTCGACGTTTTTGCATGTCTGATGTGAGATCATGAGACACAAGAACAATTTAGGCTTTTAAGATAATTCATTTTTTCTTTATGCAAATGGTATATCGATTGGAGATGCTCGTCGAGCCCAGTCTTCGATGAACCTTCGTCGTAAACATTCGAGATTCAAATCATGACAGTGAGCCATAAGTTTAAGGGTCACATTTACCCTTATTCTCCCTTATTTTTATATTAAACTCGAAAAAATTTCACTGTGTTTTATTTTTTTTATTTCTCATGAGAATTCTGTACGTTGTTTGTTGAAACTTTTTAGGCGGACGTAAAGAGTGTCCGAGAATTGTACAATTGGAACAAACGTGTGTTGTCGATCGGTGGTATGTGGCCGTTGGAGCAAAGTTATATTAAATTTTATATAAGTTACATTTACTTCGCGTTACATTTCGTAATGGCAGCTTGTGATTTTGTAAGCGTTTTCGGTAACATGACACTCATGATTGCAAATCTTTCCGAGACATCCGTGCAGGCGATGGTTGGGGTCAAAATGTTGGTGTTAAGATATTCGAGTCCCTTAAGGAACATCATACAACAAATTCAGGCTCGATCGAAAGAAGACAGTTATAGAAACGAGAAAGAAAAAAGTTTGTATCTCGAGTACAGCACGATCGGGAGAACATTTTTTCTCTCTGGCAGTTACGTCGCCATTGGTGCTGTCATAATTTACCACTTGAAGCCATTCGAAGATATTATCAAAGCTGGTAAGAACTTTCATTTGGACAAACGTCACGTTTCTAATAATAATTGTCAGTTTTTCATCAGAAATACAAAATTAAATCATTCATTCTTTTCGTGAGTCAGAAAAATATTTCAAACAACTTTCAACTTTTTTTTATTGTTATTCACAGTTGTGCACAATGAAACGATACCATTTATTTTGCCTTATCGGATGCGTCTCTTCTTCAACATCCCCGACACACGTACATACGTACTCTTGTATTTATCGCAGTCACCCATGCTTTATTATTACTACTGCCACACAATATCGGTTTGTTTTCTCTGCACTTTGATCGTTCATGTCTGCGGTGAATTGTCCATCCTTGCCTACCGCGTTAGAAAAATCAATGGATCGTCCATCGATAAACAGAATCCCGAAATTGCGCTCCGCAATTTCGCCATTGAACACCAAAAAATTATCAGGCAAGTCTTTATTTTCGTTGTGGCTTTCGCTTCGTCGTTCATGACAGCTTGAAAATCATTTTTTGAAACTTGTTTTACGATCATGAGTCGTGAGCGCAATTTTTGCATAGAATTTTCTCAAACTTTTCTGAAACTTCCACGAGCTTCGGGATTACGCAATAAAATGTCAACTCAATAATTATTGCTCAGGACTGCTGAAGCTATCGACGAAGTTTTCAACGTTGTTTTGTTGGAGGAACTCGTAATATCGACCATGCTAATTGGCCTGGCAGCCTACAGCGTTCTTTCGGTTTGTTATTCGTATTAGAAATGAACTTGAAAAATTATTGGAAATTAAAAATATTCCGATTTTTGGAATTTCTCCCACACAGAAATCCCTCCTGGTATCCATGTCTGAATTTTTTTTCTTCGTCAATTACTCCATGGCTCTCTTTTTATTAATTCTTGTTTATTGCATCACTGGTGAATTTCTCATAACCGAGGTGAGGTTTATTGACGAATCATTTTCTGAATCGAAATCCCGCTTATGATGCTTTTTCATTCTCGAATTTTCCTAGAGCAACAATCTGCAAAACGCATATTACGAGTGCCGATGGTACGATATGCCGACGCGATATCAAAAACACTTACTCATTTGCATGGCCCGAACTCAGAAACCTCTGAAATTAACTGCTGGCCAATTTTATATCTTCTCTCTTGGTAGATATATGAGCGTGAGTAGAAAATGATAATCCAATTGGACTTGTGTGCACGTCATGAGGGTTCGAAAATAATAATTTTTTACGAGGAAGAAAAATACGAAATGCACCATAAAATTTGAGACTCATTCGCGTTCGCGTTATGACATATTAAGAAATATTCTCAATTCTTATGGAGTAATCGAGTGAATCGTTAAAAATTTATCTTTATATCGATAAGTTTGATAATCAAAAAATAATCATTTTTTACTTGCACAAGAAAAAAAGAAGAAAAATATGATTTTCACTCTTTCAGATTCTTAAAACTGCAGGGGCGTATGTGTCGATGTTACGTACCATCGTTTGAGAGTCTATAAACATCAGTAGATTCCCTTACGAACATTTATATTTGAGACACTGCTTTGAATATTTTTCAAAAATTTTCTTGACTCGAAATAAATGTATATGTGTGTATGATTCTCGTTTCACAGAAATTCCGAGCGCACACGATTCGTTTGATTCAAAATTAAGGGATGTATTTCCAGTTTGTGAAAATTCTTGGCTGCTCGTTGGAAAATGTTTTCGTGAGCTTTTGATAACAATGCTGAGATATTTCAGTCCACACTGTCAAAGTTCATGCAACCGAGAAAAACCTTTCTCGTCTCTGAATCGAAATTGGCAATTACTTTTTGTTCTTTTTCGTTTTCGATGCCATTAAACGTTTCGCGATCATGTGGCAGGTCTTAGTGCAACTGAAGGAAATAAACAGTCCAAATAATTCATAGATCGTACCGGGAAAATCAATTATACTGTAATTTTGCAGTTATAAGGATAAAGTCTATGGTGGAAATAGGAATAACGATCCAAATTGATGGCTATCATTTTATAAGTACAGCGGGTATTAACCTAGGGCTAATAATTCCGCTGCCTGAATGGCTGATACTTTGTTGCATCTCTAAACGTAGAAGCGAAGTCGCAAAGCATTTAAGATAATTCTGTTTTTTTTTCCGTATGCAAATTGTTAATCGATCAAAGATTTCGTTGTTCAGTCTTCGATGAACCGTCGCCCTGAGTACTCCGTTCTATTATAGAATCATGGCAGTGAGTGTTAACAACGAGAGTTTTAATAAATCGTTGCATCTTCGATAGCAGTTAAAAAAATAATCCCTCAAATGTTATTTTTGAAAAAAAAACCAAATGTTTTCTTTCATTTTTTCCATCTTTTCGTCTTCGTTTTCCATCAGGCAGATCTTAAAAACGTCCGAGAACTCCATCAGTGGAACAGACGTATATTATCGATAGGTGGCATGTGGCCAACGGAACCAAGCTTTATCAAATTTTACATAGGCTACGTTTACTTCATGCTACACTTGGTCATGGCGCTCGGCGACTTTGTTAGTGTTTTTGGTGACATGACACTCATGATAGCGAATCTTTCCGAAATGTCTGTTCAGGGCATGGTAGGCGTTAAAATGTTAGTGCTGAGGCACTCTGGACCATTGGTCAAAATAATAAAACAAGTTGAGGACGGAGCGAAAGAAGAAAATTACAGAGATGCGCGAGAAAAAATTCTGTATCTCGAGTACAATATGATCGGACGACGATTTTTTCGCGTACTTGGTTACCTCGCGTTCAGTACGGTTCTCATGTATCATTTGAAACCGTTTGAAGATATTATCAAAGCTGGTAAGATGAAAATCATTTTCTTATCATTTTTTTTTCATTTATTTTGAAAATCGATTCTTCGGAATCATGTTAAGAAATCGGAATTGGGTCCATTCATAATTTCAAGTTTATAATGTTCATCGCTAGCAATATATCACGAGAAGACACCATTCATTTTACCATATCGGATGCGTCTCTTCTTCAACATTTCCGACACACGGACATACGCTCTCGTATATATTTCGGAGTCGCCCATGTTTTATTATTATTACTGTCACACAATATCCGTTTGCTTTCTTTGCACCTTGATTGTCCACGTTGCTGGTGAATTGTCGGTTCTGGCTCATCGAATAAGAAGTATTAATGGATTAAACTCGTCCAACCAGTACAACGACCCAAAAACTGCATTTCGTGATATTGTCATCAAGCACCAACAAATTGTTGGGTAAGTTATGCAATTTTTTTGCGCCTTACTTACACGATATTTGGCTTGAGGAATTATAGGCAAGAGTAATTTTCACTATAAAGTCGATGTCGAAGTTTTTTTCAAATTATTTACCACGAGGAATAAACAATAATTATCACTCAATTTTTTTTAGCGAATTATTGACCATCAAGACATGCGAATTCAATGAAAACTTTCAATTAGATAAATTGTTGAATAGATCTTTTGTGTTTAGTACTGCGAAAGCCATCGACGATGTTTTCAACGTCATTCTTATGGAAGAGCTCGTGATATCGACAGTGCTTATTGGATTGACAGCTTATAACGTACTTTCGGTATAAAACAATGTGCAATGTTCGAAATTGAAAGAAAAAAAATGTATTTTTCAGATTAATTCCTTTTTTGCAGAAATCTGTTATGGCTTCGATGTTTGAGTTTTTTTCCTTCGTCACTTACTCGATATCCATGATCGGACTGATATTCGTTTACTGTATGACTGGAGATTTCCTCATACGTGAGGTAATTTTTTGTCGAAAGTCCAAGCGCTGAGGTACAACAATAAAAAAAATCAATTTTTACAGCTAACAATGAGATTTCGTTGAAATGAAATGTGTTTTGCCAATTTTCTTAGAGCAAAAACGTGCACGATGCTTATTACGAATGTAGATGGTACACAATGCCATTGAGATATCGAAAAACCATGATGATTTGCATGGCTCAAACACAAAAGCCCTTGCAACTCACTGCAGGACGATTTTACATTTTTTCACTCAGGAGATTCGGCAGCGTGAGTCTATTCGCTGTTTTCACTCAAAATCTCGACGGTTTGAAACCGTTTCATCATTATAAATTTATAAAATTCCAATGAATCGTCAATATTGTGAGGAATTCATTAATATTTCCTGGCATTCATTCATTTTGAAGACAATCATAATACAAGTATTTATTTACAGGTCCTTAAAACTGCGGGGGCGTATATTTCACTGTTGCGTGCTGTAGTTTGAAACTTAAGATACAGCAAGCTTATTTTCAACGATTGTAATGATAATTATTGATCTGAATTCTTCAATAAATTTTTCCTCTTTTTTTTCTGTTAAAGCAGCATTTTTGTATTTATAAAAATTAATTTTTTCTTCATTGTGAATCATTTTAAGCAGAAGTTTTAAGAAGAAACTATCACGACACGCGTTTATTTTAATTCGTGAATTCTCGTTTGAGTGTGTGTTGCGGAAACGCTTCTTTGGCTTTGGCGCCGACTGCATATGCTGTATCGCAAACTTTGTTAACAGTACTGAGATATTTCCGTTTGCTGCGAAGCATCGTCGCGGTAAGAAAATCGTTTTTCGTCTATGTCTCGCAATTATCTTTCGTTTTTTTTTCCGTAAAGTTATTAAAAGTTTCGCAACAGTGTGCTACGTATTGGCACAAGCTAAGGGATAAGCCAGTCTAAATAATTCGTGCATCGTAAGAGAGGAATCGATTTTATTGAAATGTTGCATTTGGAAAAAAAATGCGACAAAAAAAGAAGAAGGACGGAACTCGATAGCTATTATTTTCTAAATACAGCAGCGTATTATCTTAGAGTTTATAATTCACCTCTCTGCATGGCTGATGTTTTGTTGCATCTCCAAACGAAGACACGACGTCGTCCAAGCTTTTGAAATATTTTATATTTTTCGTATGTAAATTGTACGGGGATGGAAAATTTCGCGGTTCAGTCTTCGATGAACCATCGCCCTGAACACTTCGTACCCTTAGATCATGACAGTGAGTGTTCCAAAGAAAGTTTCGATCTTCCAAACTTTTTTACGATCATCTGATTTCGTTTATAACTTGAATAATTTTTTTTTCCATTTTTTTCGTACCTTGTCTTTCTTAGGAAGATCTGGAAAAAGTTCGAGAATTGCATCAATGGAATAGACGAATATTATCGATAGGTGGCATGTGGCCAACCGATCCGACCTTTGTCAAATTTTACTTAGGCTCCGTTTACTTCACGCTACACTTTATTTTCGCCATTGGAGATTTCTTCAATGTTTACGGTGACATGTCACTCATGGTAGCGAATATTTCTGAGACCTCGCTGCAGGGAATGGTAGGAGTTAAAATGTTAGTGCTCAGGCACTCTGGAACACTCATCAAAATTATAAAACAAGTTGAGGATGGAGCGAAGGCAGAAAATTACAGAGATTTGGAAGAAATCAATTTGTATCTCAAGTACAACGGGATCGGAAGGAAAGTCTTTCGAATACTCGGTGTTATTGCGTTCAGTACAGAATTGCTGTATCATTTGAAACCGTTGGAAGATATCATCAAGTCTGGTAAGACAAAATGAAATTTTTTACCCCGTTCAATTGATTTTTCTCTTTTTTTTTATTTCATTTGTAAAATATTCAAATTTTTTGCTACGAATCAACGCAGCGAGTGAAAAAAGCGAGTGCATCGTAAATTCTGAGCTTGTTTGTCGTTAGTATTGCATAACGAGACGGTGCCGTTCATACTACCTTATCGGGTACATCCGTTCTTCACCGTAACCGAAACTCGTACATACGCTCTCTTATACGTCTCCGAGGGTCCCATGTTTTATTATTAT
Source organism: Campopleginae sp. 14b (assembly GCA_030522525.1). Classification (NCBI taxonomy): domain Eukaryota; kingdom Metazoa; phylum Arthropoda; class Insecta; order Hymenoptera; family Ichneumonidae; species Campopleginae sp. 14b. The sequence continues at coordinate 167,681 of JAPYYS010000200.1, forward strand.
TATTGCCATACAATATCAGTTTGTTTTCTCTGCACCTTGGTCGTTCACGTTGCTGGCGAATTGTCCGTTCTTGCGTATCGAATACGGAGCATCAACCAATTGCATTCGGTCAACGAGCTCAGCGACCCACAACTTGCTTTTCGGGATATTGCCCTTAAACACGAACAAATCGTTGGGTAAGTCCTCGATATTTTTCTTCGTGTCATATAACGGCGAGTTTTTTTTTAATCGTCATACAAAACCGTGGATTCGGTAAAATCCTGCTTGACAGTATTTCCTATTCAAAATACTTACCATATCTAAGAAACAAAATAATTGTTACAATTTTTGGACGTCGAAATAACGAATGAGATTTTATTTTTATTTATAAAAATTTCTTTTACGGAAATCCCTTCAAATGTACGGGCTCGAATAGTTTCGATGCAATTTTTGTGCCCAGGACTGCCAAAGCCATTGACGACGTTTTCAACATCGTCCTTTTGGAAGAGCTCGTAACAACGACAGTGCTCATTGGATTGACAGCCCACGAAATTCTTTCGGTATGAACATTGTTCAAGGATTTACGTAAAATAAAAAAGACATTTTGTTTTTTTAAACATCGATTGGTATATTTTGTGTTTGCAGAAATCTGTTGTGTCTTCGATGTTTGAGTTTTTCTCCTTCGTGTCTTACTCGTCATCGTTGGTGGGACTGATTTTCGTTTATTGTTTAACTGGCGATTTTCTCATACGTGAGGTGACTGAAAAACAAAATCACGGTGGATCGATTTTCGAACGAATTTTTTCACATTTTGAGATTAAGTTTTGCCCAAGTTCAATTTTATCTCAAATTTTCAGAGCGTAAACGTGCACGATGCTTATTACGAATGTAGATGGTACACAATGTCCTCGAAACATCGAAAGGACTTGATGATTTGTATGTCTCGGACACAAAGACCCTTGACACTGACGGCGGGAAAATTTTACATTTTTGAACTAACGAGATTTGGGAGCGTGAGTTTTTCTCCCAAATTACGAAAACATAACCTGAGAAGGTTCTTCAAGGAGGGTGCCTACACACAACAATGTTGCCATGTTAAAAGCATAGAAAAATCCGAAATGATTAGAATTCTATGAAATTTGGTGAGCATACTCTTTAGTATTAAATATGAATATACAAATTTTTCAATATTTTTCTTCTACATAGTTTTCGAGTAATTGAACAAAACGAGTTTACATGCTGAAAGCATAGGATTCACATTTGCATATTGTGAACTCAAATTATTCGAAAACTACGTAGACGAAAAATATGAAAAAATTTGTGTCATCGTATTTGATGCTAAAGAATATTATCACCAAATTTTATTAAATTCTTATCATATTATCGTAAGTAGCCAAGCTCCTTAAGCTCAGGACACAAACACAGCACATTAACGAAACCAAATCGATTTTAATCCGGAAATATATCCCAGCCATTGTTTCCAGGTTCTCAAAGCAGCGGCGGCTTACATATCGATGTTTCGTAACATCGTGTGAAATTCATCATGAAGAAAGCGCATTGCTGATCGTCATCGATAGTGTGAAAATAGCATACGTTGTGACAAAGCCTGTTTTTTTTTTTTTTTTTTACGTGCGAGAACAAACGCCGTCGGAATCACTACGCGAACGATTGCCGAATTTTAATAACGATCAAGGTGAGGCCGAGCCAGCGCAGTCGTTTCTTTTCACACGACGCGATTGAGTTTTCGAAAAAAAAAAAAAAACGTAAAGGTTCACTCCATTTCTCTCTGATCGGGATAACGAGGCGTAATTTGGATTTTCTCGGAAGCGTTTTCGAAGAAAATAATAATTTATTTTTCAGACGTGTCTTTCGCACTGACACAGCTGATAGTGTGTTTTAATAATTAGATGGAATCCGATTAGAAAAAACTGTGAAATGTTAGGCTGATAATAAACCGGCGAATTTTCAAATTATTCTCTGAATTTATTTTGACAAAAATTTCGCTTCGTTGTGTTTCGGAATAAAAGAATTAAAACCAACGCGGTTCACACATTTTCCGAGGAATCAACATTGCGAAAAAAATTTCAAGATCGACACCGTGTTTCAACTTGAACTGGATCTCCAATATTAAAACATATCGAATTTCCTCCCTGCTGCTTCGACAGAGAAATCATGCGCCGTGGAAAGTTTGATGATGGATTTCCGCGTCGTTCGGATGTAATTATGAGGCAGCGAGGAAGCAGAGGCCACAAAATTGCGGCAAGTGATGCACAAATCGATAGCAAGTGCAATGTTCATTCTCGTATTTGCATGTCTGACGTCTTCGACCAATTCTTCACCCGGCACCAGAACATTTCGCCGATTACGTTAAGCGCGAAAAATTGTCGTGATTTGCTTAGTGATCGTCGAGCCTACGATCGACGCGATCTTTAGGCTCAATCATGCCAGTAAGTAGAGAGAAAGAGAGATTGCATATGCAAATTGTCTTCAATTCCGTGCCTCCCCCGAAGCAGGATAGCTTTTTCAAAAATAACTATTTTTTTAGACCGAGCTGAAAAGTGCAGCTCACCTTTTGCTGATGAACAAACGAGTACTCTCGGTCGGTGGGATGTGGCCTTTGGATCGGACGTTCGCACATTTTTACATAAGTTTCATATATTTCGTGGTGCATTTGAGCCTCGCCTTCTCCGACTTAATCAGTGTTTTTGGTAACATGCATCTCATGATGGAAAATCTTTTCGAAACGAGTGTGCAAACGATGCTATGCTTCAAAATGATCGTTGTCCGACACTCCTCGACCCTCAAAGAAATTTTACGTCGCGTTGAGGAAAGCACCCATGAGACCAGTTATCGAGATGACACCGAAAAACAATTGTACTTGTCCCACAACGTCGTCGGGCAAGCATTTTTCAAAGGCGGACATTACTTAGCTTTTGTAACTGGAATCATCTATTATTTCGGACCACTCATAGATTTTTTGACAGCTGGTAAGCCAAGCTCAATCAATTGTTAACCCTAGAACCACGAATCCATTTTATTTGCCTCTGAACACTATACGAACACGCAGTAACACGCATTTGACCCACCGGTTTCTCGTTCGTTAAATCGTTCTGGAGGCAGGAATCCGACTTATGAGTACATGAATATTTTTGTTTTTTCATGCCCAAGAGAATGGGTGAAGAGCAAATTAAATTCCATCAAGATTTAGTGAGTGAAAAATCGATAAATACCTAAAAGTGTTGAAAAATTAATTTAGGAATGTAATTCAAAGCTCGTCTGGGTAGATATCTACCCCGGTTTGTAGTTATAGGGTTAACGAGTTCGCTTAGCCTTCCAATACGGGCCCTCAATTATTTTATAATTAACATAGCTCTCTAGATTCCGTTTTGGTCGGTGGAATCTTCTGCAATTTCAAAGTCAGACGCATCGTCTGAACATTCCATTTGACCCACCGCTCATCAGTTCCTCGGATAATTGCAAGCAATTTGTTTTTTTTTTTTCCACGCAACTCCAACGCCTGACACTCAAACTTTTTTGACAGCGATGAAAAACGAGACGCTTCCCTACGTCTTGCCATTCAAAACGCATCTTTTCTTCGACATTGAGAATCCTCGAAATTATGCCCTAATGTACATCTGGCAATTCCCTGTTTTCTACTACGACTACTGTCACGCAATGGCGGTCTGTTTCCTCTGTACTTTGGTTTTTCACGTTACTGGCAAAATGTCAGTATTAGCCCATAGGATTCGGCTTATCGGACCAACGTCCACTTCATCGATTCATTGCGATAACCCGGATCTAATGTTTCGAGATATAATCAAGAAACATTTGGACGTTATGTGGTGAGCGATTAAAAAAAGTTTAAACAAGAGAAAAAAAATGATTCGATATATTTGAAAGACTGAGACAATCGTGGGACTTTTGGAATTAGGGAAGCTACAGCGATCGATGATGTTTTTAATTTACTTCTATTGGAGGAACTCTTGATATCGACAATCCTCATTGCTCTCGTTGCTTATAATCTACTATCGGTATGCTCATTTTTTAGCCCAAAACAAAATCTATCTCAAGATACAATATTGATTTCATGAATTTCTACAGCCTCTCGTGCCCTTTTATGACAAACTGTTCTTGGGAAATTACTGCCTAGCTCTTCTGGCGATAATTCTCATTTACTGCTTGACCGGGGATTCTCTCATTCGTCAGGTACGACTATCATTATTTTTATTATTTGAAGAGGAATTGTACCGAGACCTCTGTTTTCGATCCAACGGTGAAAACCGGTCTGTATAGAAATTTTTAATCGAGAGATTTGTGCACGTTTAGCTTTTCTACTGTGCATATGATTCGAGACCGTATTGGGCCAGAGGCTTCGCCCAGCCCGTGCAGGCCGATTCGTTGGAAAGCCAAAGAAAGTCCCTCAAAAGAGCATCTTTCGAAAACAGAGGTTCAGGTGTGATGTGAGGTTTTCCTTAAAACAATCAATTTCACAGAGCGAAAACATTCACGATGCATTTTATGAGTGCCAGTGGTACGACATGCAACCGAATCATCAGAAAAACTTAATCATCTGTATGATACGAGCTCAGCAGCCAGTGCAATTGACTGCTGGCAGATTTTACATTTTTTCACTGCCTCGATTCAGCGAGGTCAGTATTTTTTATTTTAAGCTAGAAATTTAATTCTCCTTAGAAACACAAGTTTTCGTTACTTTTTTTTCAGATACTCAAAACTGCGATGGCTTATATTTCGATGTTGCGTACTGTCGTTTAAAACGTTTTATCGTCCAGCTTTGATTCCCTGAGATTTTTGTGCCTTGGATTATTCCACAAAGATCGCGACACTTTTCGGAACCAGAAACTTGAAAAACTGTCCATTTTACTGGCCACGATCGAAACGTTGTTTCACTTATTTGCGGATTTGATTGATGCAGATTTGATATAATTGAATGAAATTATTTTATTACTTTTGTGAACTTCGATGTCATCATTCTTTCATCGGAAAGTGAACATGTGGAAAATAAATTCAAAAAATCCACGAAATACTTTAATTTTCAAATTTCGAATCATGATTTGAAACAATTCTACGATTTTTTTTTCGAAATCGTTTGCTCCTGTACACTTTGCACGAGAGAATCGAACGAATGAATAAATTTATTCGAGAGTTCTTGAACGATAAATTTAGCTCTCGACTATGTAAATTAAAAATGAGCAATGGCGAGAAAACTCGATACCAGAGGAAACATTTTGAGGTAAAAAATGGAAGAGAATTTTTTTCACTTCGAGTGGTAAAGTGGAATAAAGTATCGAAGTAATTATAATGCCAATTATTCGTGCTCGCGATTTCTCGGAAATACCGTTTTTATGGAAAAATGAAAAGCTTTTAATTGTCTTTGGAAAGAAAAAGAAGCAAGAGAGTCGATGGTTTTAAAGAACGAGATAATCGTTGGGCGTGGAGAGAGTAAAACGGATCTTCGACTCTCAACGTTCGTTCTCATGAATTAACAATTGCGAATCGAATCTCGGCAGGGGCGAGAAAATCAATGAGCGCGTACGAAGGGCCGGAGCGTTTTAAAAATAAATCAACTTTCAGTTCTCCATGACCCTTCTTCGGAGAAACGGAATAGCGAGTTTTCGTCATGGCAGTGAGTATCAATTTTGAGTTTTATGTGCACGTTTGATTCGCCAGGAGTTAAGAAAAATTCACTCATGCCTCAGGGAAGAATTTATTAATTTAGTTATTTATGAAATTTTCTCTGTCGTCGACGCGCAGGATGATTTCGATCGTGCGAAAGATCTTTACAAATGGAACGAGTCCACGTTTGTTTTTATGGGAGTGTGGCCACTGCGAACGACTTACGTCACGTTTATTTTGTGGATAATTTATTTCACGAACCATTTGTTCATGGAATTTTCCGATTTTTATCATGTATTCGGAAACGCGGAATTGATGATTGTCAACATATCGGAAAGCTCCTTGGAGATGATAATACTTGTGAAAATGTTAGTCCTGAGATTTTCGTCGCGGTTGAAAAACCTCATCGAGTTAATAATCGGTGATGTCGATGCTGATAATTACAAGAGTCCTGGCGAGCAAGAAATTTATTTGAATTATAATCGCATGGCAAAATCGTTCTTCAGGCTTTGGTTCTCAATGGGATTATCCGCCTCGATTGTTTATCATATAAAACCATTAGAGTTTCGTCTCAAAGCAGGTAATTTAAAAAATACACTTTACAGCGAAACGCACATTAGATATCGTTTCGACGATCGTATGAGTCGGAAGTTATCAAAATTTTAAATAATCAATTAAAGCAGCTATTTTTTTCATCTCAGATTCGTAGATTTCTTTGATTTCATGCTCGGAATCATTATTGATTTTTGCGTACTTATCGCGTTCATAGTTAATTCAATAACTTGCTTCGAATTCTCATTTTTTTACAAAACTGCATAAAGTTTCCTAGTGCTGGGTAACGAGAGTATGCCTTTCGTTTTGCCGTATCGTACTCATCTCTTCTTCGACATAAAGGACTCGTCAACGTTCTGGCTCGTTTGGATATTGCAATCACCAATGATTTGTATACACATGTTTCATTCTGTGACAATCGCTTTCCTATTTTCTCTGGTGCTTCACGTGTGTGGCAAATTGGCTGTTCTAACGTTTAGAATAAAAAACCTCGATTTGGACAGCTGCGAAAATGGCGGATCTTTCAGGAATACTTTTCGTGACATTGTATCCAGGCATCGAGATATTCTTCAGTGAGTTCGCAATTATTTTACTTTTAATTATTTTATTAAGCTTTTAGAATTTCATATCAACTTATTTTCTGCATTCTGTGTCAGAATGACACTCTTATTCTTATTTTTCCTTTTATTGAAATATTCATTGCCTTGTGAAAAATTATCCAGGCTGTCGAAAGAAATTGACGGAGTCTTCAATTTAGTGCTTCTGGAAGAACTTGTCGTGAGCACTATAATAGTCGGTTCGACGTCGTACATCGTCATTGTGGTATGCTAATTATCAATCCATCCAATAAAACTATTCTGTCACAAACCCAAAACCAATTATTCGTTTTCTCGGTGAACTGTGAAAAATACATTTTTTATATTTCTACACGTTTATATTTTCGGCAACCCAACCGAATTGAAGAAAAAAATCGAGGATATTTTTTTTCCAGAACATCGATGCAGAAGACAAAGGGGTTTTCATTGCATGCTTATTGTATTCCTCCACGATCTTATGGCTAATATATGGTTACTGCGTTGCCGGAGAATATCTGCTCTTTGAGGTAAATTATGCAGTTTCATATATTTCCGAAAAAAACTACATTTTTTCAAAATAAAGAGAATAAATAATTTAAAAAAATGATGGCACTTGTATGCTCGAAAATTAATAACTCGCGATAAATCGGTCTCTGCACAGAGCTCGAATCTGTACAACGCCTATTACGACTGTTCATGGTACAACGCGTCTGTCTCCTTCAAAAAACAAATGATGATATGTATGATTGGAGCAAAGAAACCGATTTACTTGAGTGGCGGAGGTTACTATACATTTTCTTTGGTCAGCTACACGGGTGTGAGTATGCAACGAACTGACGGTTTTAAAAACATAAAGGAACAGCTGATGCTCCACGTAGAATAAGAATCCAATTTCATTCCCTCAGATTTTAAAAACAACTGCGAGTTACGTCTCCATGTTACGGAAAATCACATAGGAAAATGGTTTTGGCTCGTTCGTTTCAACTTCACAAACATTAAAAAACACTGTTCCATGTTATTCGAATTGGTTTGGACTCACCAGTTTGCGCTCCACGCTTTTTCGTTTCGTCTCTGCCTCGAATTTTTCTACTTGAGGGATGTTCCCCGTGCTTTCGCGAAGTCTGTGTTCATTCTTACGCGATGAAAAATGCACTGAACGCTATTTTTCTTTGCAAGTAGCGAATAAAGATTGTTTGAACACACGATGTCAGAAAAATCGATACAAAGTGCATCGGAGTCTCCATTTTCGCGGATGGTAAGGCTTGACGACTAAAACGTTGCGAAAACTATGTACATTCTTTTTTTTTTCATTGTAAATATATAAAACAAATTAGAGCATGCAATGTCGGCGTAAACACTGTGGCAATTTTCGAAGCAAGGAAAATACACGTCACTACAAACAGATGCAGTGGTTCGTGTTTCGAATCGAAGTTGAAAAATAAGTTTGGAAATTTGGCTCAATTTGTACGAAATGGCTGACCGATTACGGAACTGAAAAGATTCTCAAACCAACTTTCTGCCGCACTGTTCTCCACTCAATGTAATTCTTGTCATACATTTTTCATGGCATGGGAATAAAAATATTGGCAGAAAATGTTGGCGTAGGGTAGCTAGTCAATAGAAATAGATACATTGTTCAGCGGTGATTTGTCGTCCGTATCGAACCCCATACCATGAGCTTGAAGATTTTGCTCAATTTAAGCAAAACGGTGAACCGTTTACGGAACCGGAAACACGTCCTCGAACCAACCCAGCGTATCATCCGCCATTTTCAATAATTTTTCTCGTACATTTTTTATCCCCTGTAAAAAATTAAGTCTAGAAAAAAATTCGTTGTCACGAAAAAAAAAGCTTCGATATCCGGCTCAATTGGAGAAAATCGGTAGACCAATCGATGGTCTACCGAATCGAAAACGTTCCCGTCATCCGGGGTAATTCTTCTTCATACATTTTTCATCGTATGGGAACTGCGATGTGTTTTCTATAAGAAAATTCGAAGTCTTTGTTGTCCTGCGCAATATACCGGACAACCGGATAAGTTTTGTTCTTTCAGTCTCTCGATAACCGTGACCGTTGCCACTGATAAAGTCTGCAATGGGCGTGAGTAGCTGGCGAAGAGATTTTCTATACCTAACCAATATTCTTTTTGTCCATTTGATTTTTTTACATCGGTATTTCGTGGCTGATTTCGAAAAAAAATTAATTTTAAGAAATTGCTTACGGTTTCGATAGATTTTGTGAAAAAGGAAAATATTTTCAGGTAGATCTCAAACGTGCAGCGAATTTGTTGCTCTTAAATGAACGAATACTCTCGATCATTGGAATGTGGCCTTTGAGTCGGGGGTTCGTGCTTTTTTACTCGAGTTATATTTATTTGTTGGTACATTTGATCCTCGCTTTCTACGATTTTATCTGTATTTATGGCAATATGCATCTCATGATGGAAAATCTGATCGAAACGAGTATCCAAACGATGGTGTTCTTTAAAATGATCGTTGTCAAACGCTCGCCAACCCTGAAAAAAATTTTACTTTACGTTGAACAAGCCACTCATGAAAGCAATTACCGTGACGATACGGAAAAACAATTGTATTTGGCTCACAGTGTCATCGCTGAAACATTATTCAGAGCTGCAAATTATTTGGCCTTTGTTACTGGATTCATGTACTATTTCGGGCCACTCATAGATCTCTTGACTGCTGGTAGGAAGTCTTGAATAATTATAAATAACGTTATTTTCTTCATCTTGAATAATAACAAAGACAAAATAATCGCAAAAAACGAAAATAAAAGTCAAAATTGAATATAAAATCGAAAATGTTCTAGTTGAAAATTTGTTTTTCAAAACTGTATTGAACGTAGTAAATGATTTTTCGGAAGGGAATGATCTTTGGGGATAAACATAATTTTTGGGCTTTTTCGACAGCAATGAATAATGAAACGCTGCCTTATATCTTGCCATACAAAACGCATCTTCTTGTCGACATTGAAAATCCTCGGAATTATGCACTTATGTACATCTGGCAATTACCGCTTTTTTACTACGGCTACTCTCACGCGACAGCGGTGTGTTTTCTGTGTACTTTGGTTTTTCACGTTACCGGAGAAATGTCAGTATTAGCGCATAGGATTCGGCACATTGGCTCAAGCTCCTATTCCTCGATTGATTACGTTAACCCGAAAATCATTTTTCGGAACATTGTCAAGAAACATTTGCATATCATGTGGTGAGTATTGAAAAAGTAGTAAACATTAGAAAAAAACTTTATTCGTATAATTTGAATAATTATTACAGCGTTGTAGAAAAAAGTTAATGAAGGAATCTTTGGAATCAGGCAAGCTTCGGCAATCGATGATGTTTTTCATTTACTTTTGTTCGAGGAACTCGTTATATCGACAGTCCTTATTGCACTTTCTGCTTATAATATAATATCGGTACGATGTTTTCTATTTTTTCTGTATTCTTAGATATTCTTTTCCTTTTGACAAATAAATAATAACAAACGAATATGTACAGCCTGTCGTGCCCGCTTACGAGAAATTAGTCTTGGGAAATTACTGCCTAGCTCTTCTGGGGCTAATGTATATTTACTGTTTGATCGGAGACTCTCTCATTAGCGAGGTATTTGCATATCTTCGAGATATTTGCAGTTTATAATATTTCTGAGAACGTGTGACTTAAAAAAATTCAATCTGCAGAGCGAAAAGATTCGTCAAGCTTTTTACGAATCTCGGTGGTACGAAATGGAAACAAATCATCAGAAAAACTTGTTGATTTGTATGGTACGGTCTCAGCAACCTGTGCAAATTACTGCTGGGCGATTTTACATTTTTTCTTTGCCCCGATTCAGCGAGGTATACTTTTCACTCCCCTATTGGGAATTCGATTCTTCGATAAAATAAGACAGATTTTAATAATTATTTTTTCAGGTACTCAAATCCTCCATGGCCTACATTTCGATGCTACGTACCGTGGCATAAGTCGTTGAATCGTTGAATCTTTATACTCCGGATTTCATCTCATTCAGAATTCAATTGTTACTCGTTTTAGTCGATTTTTGAAGATTTACACAATCTATAATAAAATATTTGATTCTCAATATAAATGAAACACAAAAATTGCGGTTTGTGCTGCTCACTGAATTTTATTTTTATCAGCTCCAATTTTCAAACGCGGCACGAAACTTTCCATCATTTTCGTTTATTACGGCAAAACATACACCTTCCGGTTCAATTGGCTCATTTTCGCTTATTTTTTTTCACCAACACGATTTTTTACTGTGTATAATAAACAAAAAAAGATGCATTTTTCATAAAATTTCGAACAATACGCATAAAAATTTGCATGTGTCAGTTGAAAAATCGTGGAATCGCATCGATCGATTTTTGACAATTCATGGATCGTCAAATCCGCAGCCGAGGCAAACTCAAAGTTTTCTCCATTCAGTGACAAGCAAATATTTGGAAGAATAAAAAATGATGTTTGAAAAAAAATGATTTTTCTTCATAATCCACAAGCAATCTACGTGTCTTTCGGTTTAAAAAATCATCCGGAATTCCCGAAATATAGGAATCCCGTGCAATGGATTTCACTTTTTTTTTTATTAATCATTTTTCACTTTTACTTCAATTATTTTCTTCACATAATGGGACCAAAATTTTTCTTTAGCACACCATAAGCAGGTATAGTTTTCTACTCACATTTGATGTCCCATATCAATTTCTAGACCATCAATAGAATTCAGGGGGTGGCTCCTTGAATCCAGCTCGTTCGGTAATTTTCAATGAATTCCCATCCAGCTCTGATAAGCAAGCTTTGAAATCGTATTTTAAGCTGACGACACTATGGAAAATTGGTAAAACGTGTCGTCCCTCCGAAACTGATGCTCTAGGGCTGATTGAGCCTCGAGTAGGTATTGATACCACGTGAGAAAAGATTTCAAAAATAGAAGTTCGCGTGGAACCTTGTGAGGGAAAAACGTTGTGTATATACGCGAGGCTTTCCTGAAGAGTGTACAATCATCGAGAGAGCAATTTGCTCCGTACATATTAAATTACGTGTAAAACAAATAAATAAAAAAATTGGCGATTGAAAACTCATGGTCATGCGCGGTACATTGTAAGGACAGGATTGTTGAATGCAGTCTACTGTCCCGCGTCGAGACGGTTGGAGGTTCCTTGTGCAATGGCAGTGAGTTAAAACTGTGGAGTTTAGGCTCGAACATTATTTCCGAATCTTGCTATTGAATAATATGAGAAATATTATAATTTAGGATGGATTTGCTCAAGCTAAAGATTTGTTCGACCGGAACAAACGTGTTTTTTTAAGCCTGGGAGTGTGGCCCTTGCAACCAACTCACGCGACGTTCTTCGCGTGGATCCTCTATGCGTTCAGTCACGTGATAACAGTGTGTGCTGATTTTTATTACGTATTTGGAAACGCGGAATTGATGATTGTCAATGCATCGGAAATGTCGTTGAAAATCATGATAATCGCGAAGATGTCGGTGTTAAAATTCTCGTCCAGACTCAAGACACTCCTGGAACGAGTAATCGATGACGTCGGTGGCGATCATTGGGAAAGCTCCGAAGAACAAGAAATTTATTTGACTTATAATCAAATCGCAAGCTCGTTCTTCAGAATTTGGTTCACAACGGGATTGACAGCCTCGATTGTTTACCATATTAAACCATTGGAGTTTCGTCTAAAATCCAGTAATTATATCGCAACATTCATTTCAACGAGAGAGCACGATAGTTGTCGTTTTTATAATCGCAATGATCCAGTGACGACATTATAAATACGTGCTGTAGCGAAATCGAGCAATTAATGAGTCAGAATGGAAACAGATTCTTAACAATCCTTCCCCAAAGTTTAAGCACATTGTCCGGAATTTCTAGCTCCAGTAAAATTTCTATATGGAACAGTCCAAAGAAAGAAAACGAGCTTGTTCGCAGCGTTCGATTGCATTTTTATTTTCTAAACAAGCTGCCGAAGTTTTACTGCACTCAGGAATCTCGATCGATGTGTCAAAATTGTTGACTTTCTTCTTGTGATTATGCTGCATGAATAATTATTTTTATTAGGTTTTTTTGTTTGTCGCTATTTATCGAATTTCTTTGATCGCGTTCATAGAGATTCACGATTTTACACGCTGCGTTTTATTCTCGTTATTTTACAAAACTGCATAAAGTTTCCTAGTGGTGAGTAACGAGAGTCTGCCTTTCGTTTTGCCGTATCGTACTCATCTTTTCTTCGAGGTGAAGGACTCGTCAACGTTTTGGCTCGTCTGGATATTGCAATCGCCAATGATTTGTATCCACATGTTTCATTCTCTGTCAATCGCTTTCCTATGTTGTCTGGTCCTTCACGTGTGTGGCAAGATGGCTGTTTTGACGTTCAGAATAAAAAACCTCGGTTTCGATAGTCAGGGAGAGCTCGTGTCATTCAGAATGATTTTTCGCGATATCGTGACGAGACATCGAGACATTCTCCAGTGAGTTGAACATTTCGTATCGCCTAATCAGTATTTTCTTTCATTTTTCATATTTCCATATTATGTTATCCAGACTTTCGAGAGACATCGAGAGAGTCTTTCAGGTTCTGCTTCTCGAAGAACTCCTCATAAGCACTGTAACGGTCGGGCTCACCTCGTACATTGTTATTTTGGTATGTAAATCAATATTTACTATAAATCATTGACCTCAAAAAATATTCACACATGTGAGAATAATTTTTTTTCCAAGTCAAAAGCGAATTCGATATTTCCTCATAACACCGCAATTTTCCCATAAAACTTGACAAGAAAATTCATGAACACTTTTCCAAAAGCGTTATAAATTTTTGAAGGACTGTCCACGAAAAATATACAATTATTCAATATTTTCTGATTTTTTTCAACACTACCAAGTTTTTTTTCTTCAGACGATCGATGCAGAAGACAAGGGAGTTTTTATTGCGTGCTTAGTATATGCATTAGCAATGCTCTGGTTGCTTTATGGTTATTGCGTTGCCGGAGAGTACCTGCTCACTGAGGTAAGATACGATTATAATTTATTCTATCAAATGGGTTTGGGAATAAGAAAAAAAACGTGAATAATGGTTCAGAATTGGAAAAAAAAAAAAAAAAAACACATTTTTTCGCTTCTGATGTGACATTCTTAGCAAAGAATAATGAAAAATTCGATCCCCATACAGAGTAAGAATTTGTACAACGCATTTTATGACTGCTCATGGTATGACTTATCAGATTCGTTTAAGAAGCAAATGATAATATGCATGATTAATTCAAAAAAACCCCTTTGCTTGACCGGAGGTGGTTTCTACATATTTTCTCTTGCCAACTACACTGGCGTGAGTGCTGGAACAAATAGTTATACAATAATAACCAAGGAGAAATAGACTCGATTATCGAAATCAAAAGATATTCGTTCTTACAGATTCTCAAAACTACTGCGAGTTACGTCTCGATGTTACGGAAAATAGCTTGAAGAAACGCTTGTAAATTAATAGTGCTAATGAAATTAGAGTAAAGGCGTTAAAATGTCTGCGTTGTTTATGACGAAGTTGTTGCATGTTTGGTATTTAGGTACGTAAACGTGGTAATAAGTTCTTGTACAAATAAATAAAGAAAAATTTAATTTCTCGAGCTATTTCAATTAATCGCTTTTCAAACTTTGTTCTCTCGGCTCCGAATAAAATGTTGAATTTGCTATGGAATATTGAGACGAATAAATGCAACGCAAAGTAATCACGCGAGGGTGTCCCCCGCTGGAAAGAATTTTCTATCGAGCATTTGCATCAATACGAGAAAATAAAACAATGTAACGTAAATCGTGGGGTTGCTTAAAAATAGAACCGTTTGGAACGAACCAACGTGTATGACCACTCGATCGACCGTCGATAGCACGCTGTGCGAATTATTTTTTTCATTTATTTCTCGGAAAAAGCCCGACCTGCGCAATTAACTAGGGGAGAACGATTTTCTGGCAGTCTTTCTCGACTCATCGTCGTGGCAAGTGGGTTTCCAACGTCAGTGAGTACATCGTGTGCTCTTCAGAGTCCTCAAGGATATCTTACGGGAACGTTACCACAATTTCAATCATTTTGATCGCGCTTGAAAATAAAATCAAGAATTTGAAAAATAAAATTTTTCGAACGATCCACACGAAAGAAAATTTTTGACGCTAGTGAACTCACCTGCACCCTTGAGAACTTGATCGCAGGACCCGAATGGCTGAGCAGTCGATGAAAAAAAATGAATCGAACGAAAGTGATCGAAGCAGGAGTTTGAAAATAAAACACAAAGAAGTTACGAAGATAATAGTTACTTATTTATCTAGCTGACAACGATAGCTGCTTTTTTTGTCATTTCTTATCGTTTCGAGTATAAAAATACATATGTGATTAATTAGTGCCTATGAGATTTTGTTTGTTTGTTCACGCGTAATGAATGAAGCAACGACGCGGGTCACGGAAGGTCGTCTCATTAAATTATAAGAGATAGACTTCGAGAGGGCGCGCGATAAGATTTTTCGCCAACAGGTTTCGTTTTTCCTTCGCTCTCGCCATTATTTCTGTTTCTTTTTTTTCAATCATATCGTATTATAAAAAACAAGAACAAAAAATACACACACTCACACACACCCATACTGATGGACATTCGTACGCAAGATTGAGCAAACACGAGGTACGTCGAGAAATCGTAACGACGGAATCTTCATGTAATCGTGAAATAAAATGAAAAAGGAAGGACAGGGAGAGAGGGAGATTTGATGGCAAGATCACACGAACAAAAACTCATATCGACTGCGAGCCGAGAGAGAAAAATCTCGTCGAAATGATCCTTATCCTGCAATCAAGAATAAAAAAAAAACAAAAACTTGCACGCATCGTATATTTCGTAAAGATATGACAGAGGAACATGAATCGAAATAAATCGACGAGCGACAAAATGAAATGGGAGATAAATGGAAAGAAAAAAAGAACAAACACCATAAAGCTCGGACAATGCAGTTTTTCTCGAGCAGTTGGCAGTCCACGTGAAAATCAATTGAAAAGTGAGTTTGATGAGGAATTCGTGAACGGTGACGAATTTCGTCTCTTTTTCGATTTCTCTCGCCTCTATTTATTTATTTATTTGTTTTCACGAATTCGAACATATGCTCGTGGCAATTTAAGGTTAACGAGAATTTATGGAAGTTCTTGATGGCACCCTGAGTTTGAAGAAGCACGGCCAGTCAGAAGTGGAACAAAATAGCTATGTATATTTATTTCGATTTAATATTGTCATATTTAATTCACGAGTGAGATGCTCGAGTCGAATCTTTTTTGGAAGGTGAAGAATATGTCATCGTTGTTGTGGATGTCGTCGGAGTGATGGTGCTCGGGCTACCCTTGAAAGTGCTCGATCTCGGCTCTGCAGGGTGTCTGTGTGTGCTGGTCGATGTTTTTCTCGGTGGTTTTGTTATTTGTGTCGTTGACAAACCACTGACCGGATATTTGTTTCTGTTGGATGATGAGGTGACTCCGTTCGCTCCTGTTCGTGGGGAACTCTTCTGGCTTGAGCCAGAACTGGTGACACCTTCGCTGGGGTGTTTTGGCAATACGAAAGCTTTAGTTTGCTTGAGGAGATAACGATCGTTGCACAATGCCGAGATCAATGGGAGATCGAGATTTCGACTCTTTTCACGGAGCGTCCTGATGTCCAACATGCCATCATCCTTGCTGTCCTCGTTGGGGTCGCTCGGAGCGCTGATTGGTCGAGGTGGCTTTTTTGGTTGCGACGATGTCGATGACGATGCTGATGGAAGAGGCTGACTCTTCTCGAGACTCTGGAGAAGCACAAAAATCTTTTAAGTCATTTCTCTTTTTTCAATTAGCTCTGAGGGCTAAATGACTGAGTGTAGAAGAAAACTCTCACAAGCTTTTTTATGGGAAAATGTATGTTCTACAAAATGAGTCCTATGCACTTTTGCTCTATCTCTCTTGGTTTCGCCAGTATGAGCGGTAAATGATCTTACCTGAATTTCATAAGGTGGTGGTGGCGGAGGCGGCGGAAGTCTTCGATGTTTGGTTTGTGGATGAGATTGAATTTTGTTGGTAGGTGTAGTTTCGAAGCACTTGAGGATATTCTCATCGCTTCTGGTTCTTGTGAAGCCCTGGAGCGTGTAAGGGTTAACGGGAACCGGTGGTTCCCTCCTAAGGCTGTGACTTCCGACGGAAGAAGAGCAAGTAGCGCCACTGTAGAGTGAACTAGTGCTAGCTGCGTAATGGCTGCTGAGATTGCCGCCGATAATCGGGTAATTGGTTGAGCTGGTGTCGCTCAAATTGAGATTAGAGGCGTACTTGGTATTGTTGGATGAGAATGATGAGCCTGGTAGATAAGGCGTGCTCCGATATACGACCGAGGATTTATTGTTGAACGCGGGATATGGAGGTGGTGGATAGGCAGCCATGGCAGCAAGGAGAGAGCCTTGCTTCGCGTCCATGTACTCCTGTTTAGAGACAGCAGGATCTTTGAGAGGAAACATAACAAAGTCAACGTCGGAATAGAGTTGTTGACGATATTGTTCGATTTGTGAGCGAGCTACTTGGCTGGTGTAGACTGTAGCGAGGCTAGGAGTTGGTGGTGGTGGAGGTGGCTGTCTAGGATGAATCATCGGAGGTGGTGGTGGCGGTGGTGGAGGTGGAGGAGGAGCTAAATAGGGTAGCAGGACCGGTGGACCTGTGCGGGAAGCGTGAACATCCAGATAATTGTTAGGCCCAACAACGAGAGCAGCGACTGGAGCGTGGACAGGTGTTGGTTTCATTTTATCACCGGGATAAGTCGGTGGTTGAATCCGGGGAGGTGGTTTCGGAGCCAAAGTTGGGGAGGCATCGTTCCCTAAATTGGGAAGACCACTGGAGTTAGCGAGCGTCGACGGAGGTGGACACGATCGTCCAGGTGCCATTTGATTCCTGGAAGATCCGTTGGTCCTAGCGAAGTTGTCATCGCCAACCGCTGGATACAACTTGGAGATGGCTTCTTGTCTGGCAGGTGGAATTTCTGGGTATGGAGGCGGCGGAGGTGGCTCACGCGGCGTCACTGCATCATTGCGCGGCGGCGTTGGTGGAGGAATCTGAATTCTCTCTCTCGGACTGGTGTATGGAGGTGGTGGAGGTGGTGGCTCGTTTCGTCTGGGTGGCAAAGGTACAAAGTCGCCCCGTACAGCGTTGTAAGGCGGAGGAGGTAACGGCTCGCGTTCCATGGTCGTCGCGCTAGCTCGCGGGGAGTTTATAGTGGCGTATTTAAGGTTTGACGGATATGGTGGCGGCGGTGGCAATTGTCTCTCGTTACTGTCCGTCCTCGGAGGTGGAAGAGGCGGTGGCATCGTCACATAGTCACAATCCGAGTCCATCGAAGTACTGACTGTTTTTCTCGGTGGATAACGACCAACGATGAGATCGGACAATTCATCGGCTGACAATAACGGACCTACGTCCGAAGGGTCACTACCGTCACCACGAAAACTTCCGGCACTGAGTATACTGTTGCTTCGGGAGCGAGGATCATCTAAATGCTGATCCAATGTCCCGTTGTTCATTGACATTCCCGGATTACCGACTACGTTTTCATCCTCGTCGTCCTCGTCTTCGTCACCTTTGCAAATACTGTAAATTGGTTCCTCCTGATCCCCGTTGCTCGCATCAATAGTATAAACGTCACTAGTTTCCGATCTTATGTCACTGTGAATGGTGTAAAATCCAGAGGTAACCGATGCCTCGTCGGTCGTCGATTGTACCGAACTCATTGCGCAAACATCACTCGCTGCTGACGAACCGTTCATCTCACCGTTTGGCGAATACAATTCGGTTATCCGCTCGTCTTGTATTCCACTACTTCGGAGAGTGTAAATCCCACTTGTGTCGCTGGCTATGTCGGTCACGGCGAATGTGTCATCAATGTTCATTGGAACAGAGGTGTCTGATGGAACAAAGAACATGAGGAGTCTGAATTATTCAATAAATACTCACTCGATTGTTTATTTATTTCGAGGTCAATTATCAAGCCTTTTCAGCTTACAATGATCGATCGAAAGCGACGAAGGACGCTGGAATACAAACGAACCTGCATAAGCGGTGACTTTTTTGCACCTGTCGTAAATGGCACCTGGAAAACTCGCGGCCTCGCAAGAGACAGCTGAATTTTGTGCCGTGTGGGAGTATCCGAGCTCGAGACTGGACGTCGCCGAGGCTCGTCTCGCTCGCTGAGATGACGGATTGGTCGTTTGGTTGGCCACCACTACAGTGCTACAACTGCTACTGCATTGCGAACCTTCCGTAGGATTTGCGAGGCTGGCATTGTGTCTAGAGGTGACGATTGTTGCCGGTGTCGATTCGGCAGCATCGACTTCTGGAAGCAATTCATCTGTCAGTTATTTTCAGACAATGTCACGATTGAGAAATAGCCCATTTTAGTTTGATCAATTTTATCAGAGTCTAAGAATCGATTGAGAATATAATCAGCAGGCTCACCATCGACGGTGGACACCGGTGATCCTGGCCTGGAAATAGCATCGTTATCCATAGATCCATTCGGGTTAGTACCGTTTGGTTGTAAACTCAAAAGATGACCGTTGGCCTCGGTCAAACGAGGCAAACACTCGGTCGAGGCTGGTGCAGTGTCCGGTTCGTCCTCGCTGTGAACCCGATCGCTGACGATTCCCGAAGTCGTGTTCGACGATGTGCTCGATATAACGGATATCCTCTGATCTCCGCGTCCACCTCGAGCTGCCATGCTGAGTTTACAACGAGCTGGATACATGTAACAATCCCGCAGTACCTTCCGTTCTAAAAATAGAAAGATAGATGAAACCAGTGATTTCTATGCGATAGGGAAAGGTGTCAAGATGAGCACAAGCATACTGAAGGAAATCATCGGGATTCACAAACGATATCGTACCTTCCTCTTCCCGGCGTTTTGCCTCGGTTACTCTCGGTGCTATAGCCATGCTGAATTGGTGGGTGTCACGACATAACCCAAGGAGGAGTTTGCTCTTGTCGTCGCATCCGCTATACAGGGTGAGCTTATCCGGCTGATCGACCGCACGAATCTCAAATTTCTTACGCTGCTCCATTCCGAATGCCAAAAAAAATGCATTATTATTATTATTGTTGTATTATCTGGAAGCAAAATTTTGGCATTTTTCGAGAGTTTGACTCACGTCGAAACAGAGTTTGCCGATATTGTTCCAGGCGAATATTCTTGGTGTCGCCTCCTCCGTGTAAACCCGGACACCGCGTGCACAAATGGCAAGGAGAATCCGTCCGGGTCCAGCTTCGCTCTTGTTGCGTCGTAATCTGTACAAATGAGCGTTGAGTGGGGCCTCCAGGAGAACCGCATCCTGGATATACTGAAATTCTGCCTCCTCCCGTGTGAGTCCGTGATTTTCTCGGTGCTGAGACGCGAGGATACTGAGGACGTCGGACTCGAGGCACATCTGTTATTTTCATGATTCCCGAGGAAAAAAAATCGTTATCATCAACGGAATTTCCCTTATTTCCACGAAAAATTATATTTTTGTCGACAAATTTCGAAAAATTTGATTATTTTCCAGATAATTATTCAAATACGTTTGCCAATACAAAAAACAAAGTCTTACGTGTGGAGGAAGGTAATCGCTGGGTTTGCAGTAGCCGACGGATCCGGCATGGGGTCTGTGGCGTTCCTCGGCGTAATCGCCGAGGTCAGCCTGAAGGGCAAGGCCAGCGAGGGCGAGTAACGGCGCAACGATCGAGCTCGCGTGAAGGGGATGATGGGGATGAAGGCTTTCGACTCCGCCACCGTGTCGCACAACATTGTCACGTAGTTGCAGGTAATAGTGATGGCGGGTGGTCTCATCGCTACAGACACAAACATTTTCCAAAATTTGTTCAATTTTCTCCCAGCACGAACGTTCTTTGCCGCATCAATTATTATTATTTTTTTTAATAGCATGAACGTTCAATTCACACAATTCTAAATAATTCCAAAAGCTCATGAATTATTGTTTGGCTCGAGAAAAAAGAAAGAACCGCCCGACACCAGCGAGTGAGAAATCTAAATACGATGTTTCGATTAAACTCTCTTCACAAATCATAATACGGTCGATGTGACGACACCAACTTCGCGAGAGTTGACTGATTGCGAGGCAGGACTGGATCGCGAGAAATAAAATTCTCAGAGGTGAATATTATCGTCGCAGTAAAAAAACAAAGCATAGAAAAATGAATAGCAGAGAGCCTGAGATGGAAGCAAAAAAAAAAAAAACATGAAACTTTGCATTGTTCATTTTCATGTCGTCAATTATTTTTGCCTCGCCTAGACGTATCATTTGAGATGTGACGTTGAAGACGTGAAACCCGCATATGCCGCGAGCATATGACAGAAAAAAAAAAGCAAAAGAGCATTCATAACTTCTAGAGCGTGTTATGCGCTCAATATTTTTTATCCTATCGCTGAATACATTCTTTAATTACCTTAATAGTAATGGAGTATCGACGTAGTAACGAACGCGAAAGTAAAGCACGAATGCTGGTCGTCCGCTGCTGTCCAGACCCTGAAATCACCAAAACAATCAAAGTATGCCCTGACATTCGTCTTAATTGTTTCTATATTCATTTCAAGGTCATCGCGACGCACTGAGCGGTGATTGCGCCGGTGGATAACAGACAATCGTAATGTTCGATTGCGATTAGAAGCATGTCGTTCGGTGGGCTGTTAAACATATTTCATTCAAGGGAACACCGAGGAATGTCTAGGACGGGATAATCGTTAGTACACTCTTGGCACTTTCCAATTACCTAAAGACGGTCCATCAGTCGTGCAAGTGGGAGAGATACAACTAATAGAAAGCACATTTCCTTCGGAGATTATTGGAATTTCGAGAAAAACGAAAGTTAGTCCTTAATTTCTAATAAAATAAGAACGACAAGTAACTTTTCTGTTTCTCGAAATACGAAACTTCGCCGAAATCAAAATGACGTCGCGCAATGTTTTGATCACCTAAGAGAGTTTTGGTGATTCAAAAAATTCATTCTTTTCAATAATGTGTATAATTTTATGATCGATCCTTCAATCTTACGTGTGTCCACTTAGGTCTCGAATTACAAGGATTATTATGCTACTCTGCTGATTTAGCCCGAAAAATTCGCCATTAAATACGCGGTATGAGGCACGTGGGCGATCGAGGATTCAGGCTATCTCGGTAAGACGCCTTCGCAGTGCAGCCTACGCCATTCACGAGTGATGTGAGTTGCTGGCGTAAAAGCCAACTCTAACATAACGATAAACGCACTTTCGTGATGTTCTCGGAGCCTAGACCAAAATTTGCACCATTTTCGAGATTCTACACAAAATATCTGTCGCTTAGGAACATTGAAAAACATTTTTCGTCTTCATTTGCGTTTTTTTTTTCGCGTAAATAGTTCGTAAACTATAGGATCGAGAAATTTCATTGCCCGAAGATTTTTTTCATAAAATCTTACGATTGAAAATAAAACAAATGGGTAGTGAGTGAAATTTTAAATATGAAAAATGATGTACGAGATCAGGATCGAAAGAACGCTCGATCGAGCTTCCCGTGTCGAGTTATCTGAATTCTAAGATCTATGGTCGAAGTCTCGAGGTTTCATTAGCACGAAACTGGATGGGAATGAGGAGAAACGAAGAGCGAGAGAGAGAGAGAGAGAGAGAGAGAGAGAGAGAGAGAGAGAGAGAGAGAGAGCGAGAGGGAAGGAGGAAGAGAGTGAGGAATGAGGCAAGGTTTCGTCTAGATAGCTAGGGGCGATGTCAGAAGTTTTAAAAAATGGATATCGATCAAAAGCCCATTGGTTTCTAATCATATCTCGCTTGATTAAAATTAGAAATCCATCCTGGAGATAAATTCGTGAATCATTAATGAAACCCCGTGACGATCAGTCACAGAGTAAAATGAAAATAAAAAATTTAAAAAAAACAACTAAATTGAGTTCTTCTGGTTGATGAAAAAAGTAAAAAGAATATACGAAACAAATCAGAGCGAGCTCGTCAAATTGCATGGTTTCTAAATGATGAAATTCATTTCTCCTCCAATAAAAACGTCGAGAAATTAAACTATCAAGAGTCGAATGAAAAAAAATATGAAAGGAGACTTCTCGCAGGGGATTGCATGCTTTTCAAATTATTAAATTCATTTCTCGTTCAAAGGACGATGAAAAATGGGGAGAATACGTGAGCGCGCGGTATAATTTTGGAGTTTGAGGACTCGGAGACCTAAAAGGGTTGGTCAGGAGGAAGAGAGCCGAGGAATAACAAATTCCTCGCTCCCCGAATACGGTAGCCAGAAAAATTTGACTCGGCCAAAGAAGGGCCCTGGAGCGAGCAGGACTACAAACACAAACACACTCGCACACATACGTACGCATGCACGTGCATAACCACAGATACGGATATTCACTCACGCACATATACGTGAGCATACACCAATGTGTATATAAAATCAGCTCGACTTTCTCGAACAAACTTGAACGCGTCCGTTGAGCGTCTAGACCTAGACCCTGAGGGGGTCAAATCTTAGCAAATTACCGGTACCCCGCCGTCGGCCACACCACGAGAGACGGCCTCATATTTTACGAATCATAAATATTAATCCTCCACGCTTCGGAGCAACAGCATCAACAAGAGCCCTCGAACCAGAGAATGAGAGCGAAAGAACGAGAGAGAAAAGTACAGTCTTGTCGAAGAATAAAATATCAAGAGCAACGACGCTAGGAATTTTTCTTCTGATCATTGGAACGATGATCATTAGCGCGGAAGTTTCAATTAACTAACCATTGCCCTGATGGCTGGGTGTACAGAGTTGAAGAAAATCGATCGACTTGGCAAGAGAAAATGAAATAAAAATATTGAATTTGGATGAGCAAGAAAAATCCTAAAATTTTCTGCGACTTGAACGACGCAAAGCATTAATTCACACCTGATTCCGATCGGTCCCAGGGGCAGCGATCCGAAGAATGTTCAAAGTCGTTTCGACATAGAATAAAAAGCGAATTTTCAAAGACGAAAAAAACGCAAAAGCGTGTATGAGAAAAAAAAAAGAGAAAAAACACGTTCCATCTAATATTCAATAGCATGAAGATACCTCGTGGACGGTGCGCACACGAGAGAGGATGAGATGTAACAAAGAGATACGAACGTAGTCCGGTAGCCGGTTTTACCGGGTGGAGTATTTATTGGTTATTGGCGGGCCATCATTAGCGTCCGCAGCCAAATGGAAGGACGAGGCGGAAAAGACGGAGACAGAAGTAACAAAAACTGTGCGTGTGTATGCGTGAGAAAAAAAAAGGTGAAAGACAGAAACGGAGAGAGAGAGAGAGAAAGAGAGAAGGAGAGAAATTGATGGCAGAGGGATGTTTCAAAGGCAATGAGAAGAGAACTGAAAGTGTAGTACCGAGTACGATAAGAAATAAGAGAAAAGAGACGGAGAGACAGAGGAGCATCTCGAGAGAAAGAAGAGCGTCGATGCAGAGCAGAGATTCGGAGATACCGCTGAAACGAGATGAAGAAAGAGAAGCAGAAAAACAGAGAACGAGAAAGAGAGAGAGAGAGAGAGAGAGAGAGAGAGAGAGAGAGAGAGAGATGGACCGTAACGCTTTATAGTATTACTCCAAGAGTTGTTTCAACTGTTGGAGACTGCAATGGCTGCGAATGGAGAGAACTTTTGCTTCAGAGGCCCGCTACTCGTCTTGACGAAGAACAACTTTGGGAGCCTCCAGGCAACTTTATATCTATGTATATCCACAAATAATTATATGTAACTTTGGTATTCGTTATATACATGTATCTATATACATATATATGTGCTACGGTTGGTACATAACCAACTCGCGCCATCACACCCATCCCTGCAGTGAAAATGCTAATTCTCTTCCACCGGACCAAAAAGCCACACCCTCGGTATCCCGGGAGCCAGCACCATTTCTTTATATATTTATATATTATCTTTCCTCCGCTTCGTGCCAATGCTCCGATGTCATTTTATTTTTATCCTTTTTTCATTTCTCGTGTATAAAAATGTCAAGGGAAATACGGGCCTGCCCTTTGCCGTTTTATTATCCGCGACGAGGATCTACAAAACTTTGCCACTGTGCTGGACCGCACGTATGCAGATATTTGTTCGAGTAGAAACAACAACAAATCCTTCGAAAATAGTAGAAAATTAATTTCAAAAGTTCGATGGAAATTAAAATTTCTATTAAGATTTCCGATGCCTTGAATATTTTCTCTTCACCTTTTTTTTCACCCTTCCTGTATACAATTCTAATCTGGGCAACGTGTGGATTATTTCCACGGATGCATAGTTTGTCTGTCCATATTCTCAACGACCCCACGTCAACTACTGGAAAGATTTTTTTTTTTGTATACTCACGTAAGTATGAGAACTTCGCCAATTTTTAGGTGCGTATTTGCTCAGCTTACTCTCCGGATCCACGAAGAGGTACTCGCCATCTGAAACCAAAGATTTTTATTCAAAAATCTGCCCGTACAAACATGAGAAAGGAAAAATATAATAAAAAAACAAAGAAAATACTTCATGAATTTTCATATGAGTTCTCCGGTGTCACGAATACGTGGAAATATTATTGGACGAATGATACGAAACCCCATGGGGGAAATAGATACATTGAATTCGAAGGGATGGATTTTCTGCAAATCGACAGGTTCCTTTTCTATTTGGAAGAAAAAAACCATTCGAGAAGCTACGGGGTCTTTTCTGGGTTCGTTCGATGGGTTACATGATTCCTGGAGAGGATTTATAGTCAAAGCCCAATATGGTCCGGCAAAACAAGAGGGAAACGAAGGAGAAAACGTGGTGGTGTGCAAATTTAGTCTCGATTTGGGTCGATATACCTCTCGATGTCTCCTGAGATGTTTTTCTCTATACATCGTTCGGATGTTTTTTCGTGTTCATCCACGATGATTCTCGTGGTTTGGTGTATGCTTCCTTTTTCATTGGCTAAAACCCCAAAATCGAAACGAAACGATGAAAGAGTTTAGGGGCCTGTTTATCATAGGAGAAAAAGAAAGGGAGGCAGAAGGAAGAAGAGGATATCCCTCCACTCCTCCGGACGTGCTCTTGAATGAGTCGACTACAGAGACTCACTGGTGCAAATGTGCTCAAACCCGTCCTGCCCACACGAGAATGCAGAACTCGCTCCAATCCACGTATGCGTATATATATATGTTTTTACGTATATATCGCATTGAGGTTCTTTGGTTACACGAAAGGAGATCGTTGGAGTGAATTCGCCAGTCCCGAAAAGTCGAAACTGGGTCCAGTATTACGCGATACGCGAGAGACTTGACTGAATCGATTTGAAGCAACGATTCAAAGGATATTTCATCGATTCATGAGCCGCGGACGGTGTCCCGTGGCTAGAGACACATCGCGAGAGTTCTTTTGGTCCTTCAGCATTTCACGTGGTGCAGATTAATGTTGCCGAATAACTGGAGACTCAAAATTCGCATATAAGACAATATTCTTCTTTAAATTTCTCTCCGTTCGACAATATATTTTTTATTCTTCATGAAACGATATAATTAAGAATAAAATGATAATTCGAGATGCCCGGAATTCGTAAGGATGTATCAATGATCGTTGGCTTTTATTGGATGTGGAAAAGGCACGATGGATATTATAAACCGTAAAAAAACGGTACCCGGAACAGTTTTATTGATGTCTTTTCTCTCTCTCAATATCATTCTTCGATAATTACCCCTTCTCCCTCTTTTTTCGCTTGTTCCCACGGGAGCAATGAAAGAGGAACACCCTTCCTCGCTCTCTGTGCCAACAACCATGATAATGAGTACGTGGTGCATCGAGCTGTCAGCCTGAATTTAAAGCAGATTTCCCGCGTTAAGAATGCAATTGTGTTGAAAAAGTACAGGCATGACGTTCAAACATTTTTCTTAGCGTGGAGCAAGGCTCAACGTTTTTGAAGCTCGCAACGTCATGAAAACGTTGACGAATTCAAAACTGCCAATTGATTGATCGGTCGTTATAATTCCGATGAAAATAACGTCGACGACATTTTTATTTTTTCGTAGAAATAATTGTTTATCAATTATTTAAAAGAACACGAAGTCAGCAGGAGTTTTTAAAGTTATGACAGCTTCGAATTTGGTTTTGTTTCGTATAGTCCATATGAATACGTGTATACATATATCGTATGCATGCGCGTATATAATGTGCTTAAGCGCTATATAAGATGGTAAGCTTACTCGCGGGCGCGAGCGAGTGAGCGAGCGAGCGAGCGAGCAAATCCCGGGCACCTGTGTTACCCGAGGTATAACCCGGCCATTACCGGGGAATGTTGCCCGAGGGCTAACCCCGGTCCGTATAGAGCGACGCGGCGTTGTGGAGATCTTCTCGGAGCGCGGCACCACCGGGACCACCTTTCTTTCTCTCCTCTCTTTTACCCTCTCTATTTTATTCTTGTCTTTTTCTTTTTGTTCTCTCTCTCTCTCTCTCTCTCTCTCTCTCTCTCTCTCTTATATCATGCCAATAAGCACAGATATGGGAAAGAGTGTCGGAATCTTCGGAGGAGGATTTCCTCGCGAGGCAAAATTCGAAAGAGAAGCGAAGAGAAAAAAACTGAGGGGTGGAGAATGTATCCTGCACAGAGGACAGTCCCGAAGCTATGAAGAGAGGCTCTGGCCGGGATGATCCTGACATGGTCTCGTCTATCCTTTACGAAGAGCATAGTTGTGCCACGCCCCGAGGGAGCCTGCGATCGAATTTTTTCCTCATACTGGTATTTATTTTATTTTTCTCATATTTCGATTATTACTCGTATACTCTCTTCCTCATATCTCCATCATTTTTATTATTTTCTAATAATCTCTTCGGGGAACATTAAAATATGGTGAATATAATGAATATGGAATGAAGCTCGGGTTCGTGAGGGCAAGGAAAGAATCAAGGGGCTTGGGAGGAAAGGGCAAAAGGGTATTGCGCAAGGTCCGAAAGGTGAGAACAAGAAGATAGCGAGTAAGAGAGGGAAAGCTGGTTATAAAGATGGAAACGGTGATGGCATTAATGAAAAAGGAATATGGATGAAAAAATAACGAAATATATTGGACGAGAGCGGAGAGGCTGAAACGGGAAGCGAATTTTTGCTTTCCCTCTCTCTCCCTCTCCTTCTCCTCGATCTTCCTAATCTTCTCCATCATTTTCTCCAATTCTCCATCCTCTTTTCTCTCTTGCTGGTACCAAGTTCCTTTCAGTTAGCACAGGTTTCGTATAGCAACAGAGAGAATGGCGCTGTTGGCGCAAAACTTTTTGAGCTCCGTTTTTTCGAAGGGTTCGCGGGAGCGTGCCCGTGCGCCAGAGAGAGACCAATGCTGGACGAACGATGGAGTAAGGAACGGACAGCCACGCGGTTCAACAGAGGCGTGGAACACACCTGCCTGTTTGTGGCTCCTTTGAGCAAGGAACCGTAGATATATGGAACGGAAAGTTTTTTTCGAGGGGAATGCACGAGCTACCGCTGAATCCGTGCCTTCGGGCATGGCAATAAAGCCCCACATCTCGAACGTCGATGAAACGATCCAAAGAATCTTAGCCCAGAGATCTAGGATCCCGGAATTTTTGTATAAGCATCTGGCTATCGACATGCTTGTGCAAATTATTCAAAAGCAATGATGCTGAAGTTTGCAACGTTCAATCCAACGAAAAATATTCATTTTCATTAATAATTTCTGTAATTTTTTAAATGATCC
Source organism: Campopleginae sp. 14b (assembly GCA_030522525.1). NCBI lineage: Eukaryota > Metazoa > Arthropoda > Insecta > Hymenoptera > Ichneumonidae > Campopleginae sp. 14b. The sequence goes on from JAPYYS010000200.1 coordinate 196,203, forward strand.
AAATTATTCGAGGCGATATATTTTTTTGGCCCGAAAAACTGATCGATTTATAATCGCAACTTAATGATAAATATAAATAATGGACTTTGGCGAAGAGGAAAACGAATTTCGTTTCGAAAAATATTGATTTTTATTTATAGTTTGTTTAATTTTTAAAATGATCCAAATTTTTCGAGCTAATTCATATTTCCGGGACGAAAAACCGATCGATTTATAATCGCGATTTAATTCAGAACATAAATAAAGGACTTTGGCAAAGAAAAAAACGAACGTCATTGCATTCCAGCGATGCAAACTTCAACGTCATTGAAAAGCACAGGAATAAGATTAACAAAAGTTACCCGAGCAAAGGAACGGCGACATGAACATTAATTAGTCATTAAGGATAATAACGAACGAGTTATAATCAATTTGCCAAAAGATGGCAATTTTTTTCTCATTCTTGAAAGATCATCATATCTCAGGTATGTGAAGCTTTTCTGTGCATGCTCCACTAGGATATATATTGAAGCCTAAGAGACGTGATCGCTTATGACTGCGAGAGAATTGACTCCATATACGTGAAAGAAAAGAAGAGGCACACCTCTGCGGGTAACCATAAAGCCACATGATTTCCCAGAATGAAACAATGCGGAGTTTCGCTAGTCGTCCCCGGGTATACACGCCATAATTAGGCTCGTAATCACTGCCTGGCCGATTACCAAGTGAGCGTGCACGTAAGGGCGATAAACCATACAGAGAGAGAGAGAGAGAGAGAGAGAGAGAGAGAGAGAGAGAGAGAGAGAGGGAGCTTGCTCGAGCGCGTTAGTAACCACGTTGATCTCACGTACGTTATACATATAAGTTCCTCACCGAATCTCTAGCTCGATTCTCCATGAACCAACCTTTTCATCCTTCCCAGGCTGTATTTTCTTCGACATGCGGTTGTTAATGTATTTGAATAATTACGATCTCAATTATGCTCGTTAAGGAAGCTTGGAAATTTAATGAACTTGCCAGCATCATAAGAATTAAATGAAATATTATTTGTGCATGAAATCCCATGGGAAGGAAAAATCTGATTGCGACAATAATTCAACTATTTCTCACCTCTTCCTTCAAAGTATAAAAAATCAAATGGAACGATCGCAGAGGGTCTTTACAAGCAAACATTTGTTTGAGTGAATTAACTGTGACACAGTAGTTCTTTCTTGAAAAAGACGTTTGGTCGAACTCGAAACTATTGAATGTCAAAAAGATATATCAAAATTGAAGTCGCTATTGATTGCCATGGATACGTTTAATTATTCAAGGCCATGGGTCTATTTATTCGTTACCATGGGTTTGTCCGGTCATGGGAGCAGCAATTAAAAATCCTGGTCCACCCTTTACGTAAAATTTTCGTTTTACGGGGCTTGTATGGTGAACCGTAACATGGAGAAGCTCGAGTAATTAAAGAGTGACGCGATAAGGATAAGGAACTGTCATGAAGAAAGATTGTAAATATTTGTAGAAGAGAGAGTCCAAAAATATTAAAAGCATATAGGATAATGCGAGAGCGCTCTTTTGGTTAACGTTGCTTCACCCGGAAGATGGATGGAATTCCGTTTGAACGGTCCGAGAGGGGGGATAAAACGTAACGACGCGAATCTTGTGCCCTCGCTATCTCTTTCATTGGCCAAGATACGCTTTTTTTTGACATTTTTTTCAAAACTTTCTTCGTACCTATTCTTGTTACTTTGCTTGTAACGTTTTTTTTCACTCAGGCTGGGATACTCTTACGGTGCTGTGGTTTCGCGGACCCCTGGCGGCTAAGAGAGAGGGAGAGAGAGAGAGAGAGAGAGGCCCCACTATCCGAAGCTCATCGCATATTTCATCCCGATCAAATTATTCCAGGGAACAAAACACGCTACATACATCAGCCTGGATGTGTGGAGGATGGTTTGTATGCGTATTAGTGATGTGGAGTACGGTGTCGTTGGTAGTGTGTTGGCGAAGAGAGGAAGAGAGGGGAAGAAAGATTATATACATGTTTGTAGATATATATATTGGGTTTGGAAGATGGCGGTTGGTCGGTTGGCTGTTGGATGAAGAGAGGGCCAAGAAGAGACTTGTAAGAAGTTGGCGTGGGGGACAGCGAAGGGCCAAGGCCGATACAGCGATGAGGCCCCGTAGGCGGGAGAAGGAGCGTTAGGAGATGTAGCAGAAACCCAGAGCAAGAATGAGAGAGCGGGAGAGAAAGATTGAGAAATACAAAAAAGAAGGGAGAGACGTAAGAGGTGCGGGGGAGAGAGACAGAGAGGGTTGCGGAGGAGCGAGAAACGTGGCAAGGGAGAGAGTAAGATCGAGAGTGAAGGACGGTGGGAGGACGAAAGGATACATCGAAGAGAAGAGAACGAAAGGAATTGAATAAGAGAATAAGAGGACGAGAGTTAAGTAGCTAAGAGCAAGACAAAGATGAAGGATAAGGAAGCGATGCGGAAAGTATGAACGGAGAAGAAATGAAGAAGAAAAAAATTATCATTGGTGCAGATGAGACGGAGTCAAAAAATCCGAGAAATCAGTCGGAGAAAGGCACCAGAGGACAGCAAGGCAGAAAGACGTAGAGCTTACAACGTAGGAGAGGAAAGAGAGGCGAATGGAAATTATTAAGGAAGAAGCAGAAAGGCGTAGAGGAAGATGATGCTGCGAAAGAAACAACAGGACCTTCTTTGAGAGCGAAAGGATGATAACAGCTTATTTGCTACAGTTGCTTCGCGATACTATGCAGCCCCCAAAATCTCTGAAATGTCGTGCCTTTTTTTTTCACGTATTTGACGAACATTCTACGACAGAAAAAAATCTTATCTTCCTCTCCCATTCTTCCAGAAACAGTTTTCATATTTTTCGTTGCATCAGAATACGTTGCAAAAAGTCGAATAATGAAGAAGTACCAAAATATCAAGAGAAAGAGGGAGGAGAGAGAGAAGGGAGAAGAAGAAAGGACGGGAGGGTAAGACAGTGAGAGAAAAGGAAGAGAAGGCAATGGGAGAGGAGCGATATAAAAGCAAGATGGCGACACGTTCGAGTCGAACGTAATATAGAGGCAATCGGCGAGAGAGGTGTTGTTTATGAGAGTCTGGAGGGTGGAAAAAAGGAGTATAGTAATAAGAAGGAAAGAGGAGCACTCGTTTGGGGTCCTGTGTCGCGACGTGACGCGTTGCCTCTCTCGCGAATCGTCGCCAGGCTCGAGAGACCGTTGGCGCGTTCTCTCCGGACCCAAGATGTGAGGGACCATTTTTATCCTTCCCCTTCTCTTCTTTCCTGTCTCTCTTTTCCGCTCTGTGCTCTGGCCAACTCTGCGTTGCTGCTTCCCCCACTTCCTTGCTCGTGGAGTATGTCCCTACTACCGTCGCGGAGCCCGGACCGTTCGCTACTCAACCGACGGGGCCTCACCCTCCCGCATTCCTTGGCTTCTCTTCTCTCTTCTCTCTCTCTCTCTCTCTCTCTCTCTCTCTTTCTCTCTTCTCCTCTCTTTTTATCTGAGACCAGAGTCGTAGCGTTTGGGCCTTTACCACGTCCATGGTGGTGTGTTCTTCAACGACCGCGCGCGGCTGGTGAGTCTTGGGGCAACCACGCGGGCCCCGTTTCCCTGGTGGGAGGTGGAATACGAGGCACCCTATACAAATCACCGGTGCTACCGTCTTACCCGTGAGCTCTCGCTCTCTTCTCGCGCATCGTTTTCTCTACCGGCTTTCTTCCTTCCTTCAGACGTCGTTTTTTCTCTCTCTCTCTCTCTCTCTCTCTTCGCTCTCTCGATTTTTTGTGTACATTTGCTTTTGACTCTTTTTTTTTTACACGCACCATATATGCGCCTTCATTTCTATCTTTCTCTCTAGTTCTCCCTCTCTCTTCCACTCTTGAACTTACCCTTCAAAGAGGAAAGAAATGAACAAAAAAATCTCTTCACATTCGTGCTATATACATACGTTTCATCTCCGTTCAACCGAACCATTATCCTTTTCCGTTTATCACGAATTCTCTCTCCAACCCGAGAAAGCAAAAGAGTGAGCAACAGAGAGAGAGAGAGAGAGAGAGAAAGAGGAAAAAGATACATGAAAAACACCACGCCCACGCAATACAGGATTCTTGGATTACTCCTGGTCCTGCTGCCTACTATTTTTGACATCTCGCTTTTTGCTGTACACTTTTTTTTAAAATTAAAAATCTGCGTACGCGTTTTTCTCTTCCTCTCTCTTCTTTTTCGCTTATCCTATAAAAAAAGTAATAAACGACATTTTTTTATACTTTTTATCATTCAATCGAAAGTTTCGTTGCTCAGACACAATTAATTTTTACGAAGTGACATTTTTTCTTGTTTTTCGATGACGATGATTCTGCAAGAAAATTGAGCAAATGCATTAATTTAATGCAAATGCATTAAAATTAATTCATGCACCGCTCAATATTGATAGCGAAAAAAAAAGAAGTGAAATCAGGAAACGTGGCTATTGAAACTGACTGCGGAGTCGCCGTGCGTGAGGAACAAGTGAAGACGAACTTGAGAGAGTTGCTTTGGACGTACGCGTATGCGACTGGTGAAGGCCGCGAGATCCCTCCAAAAATAATCCCCAAAGGGCCTTACACTTTTTTTAATCTTTTCTCACTCGCTCGCTCGTTCGCCCATTTTCTTCTGACGCGTAACTCAAAGTTGTGGTCTCGTCCGTGCACACCCGAGAAGGGGCTTCGCCGGGGAACGGAGCACGGGGAACATCTCCTCGCATGGGCCTTGTACTTGGCGTCTATTTTTAGCATTGGCTGGTCCTCTCTTTCGGCCCACCGCGGAAAAGACGAAGACGGAGGGAAAAAGTAAAGAGTGAATACTCGGTAAAACCACCTCTACAAACTTGCCAGAGCAAAGTCCCCAAAATTAATTTACTACGTTCCCAGAATTAAGTGCTTTTCATGTGCTAATTATGTACTGCAATTAAAATTTCGGCCTTTTTTTTTATTTCGGCGAAAATTTGTAAATTCAAGGTGCTCGGTTAGCATATCATCAAAGAGCTATATCGATAGCTTTTTCATTTCCCTAAAAATCACCCCCTCAAGATTCAAACTGCCCTTAAAAATCAGCAGGATCCATCCCCCTGATGGCATGGTCGATTTAAATTATGCCGCACTTATAGATTATTTATGTGCTTCTGAAATGTTACAGTCAATCGTGAAAAAATACAATCCCTAAAAGTGGTAAGCTTCTTTCTGTTAAAAATATGAAGCATTTTCGCGATATTGCCAAAGCTCCGTGAGGGTTGATATTTCGACCTAATGTACGATTGAGGGATCGATGATTATTATATCCCGAGGTGTTGTGATTCAAGTTGGTGATATTAACTCAAAAATGGATTTTTTCAAAATTTTATGTCTCTTTTCACGAGTGTTTGTTCCGTTTTTTGAGGTTCGCAATTATTTGAGCTCTGTATATATAGAGGAGCGTGGGGAGAAGAGATTTCGTTGTCTCTCTCGTGTGCGAGAGCGCGGTTCAAAACCCGCCAGGATATCGTCTCCTGTACCGACCGCGCGCGCCGTCATGGGGCTCATTGGAATGTGGCGGCGGTGGTGGAAGACAGAAGGGGGAAGGCCTGGTGGGACCCAAGCGAGGGTCCCGCAGGGCCTGCCTCAGAGATATCGTAGAGCGTGAGTGTGTGTTGTGTGTGTGTGTGTGTTGTGTGCGTATGTGTAAAGACAGAAAGAAGGGGCAAAGAAAAGAGATGCTGGCTTGAACGGAACGAGTCGAACCGGCCCGCAGTGTTCGTTCTCTTGTGCAACGAAAAGGGCCCGGGTCCAAAGAATCCTTTCCCCGCTTGCCATTCTCTCCGCAGCCCCTCTTTTTCTTTCTTCCCCCATTCTCTCTCCGTCTCGTTTTCTCCCTCATATTCTTTCCTCGCCGAAGAGCTCGCATGGAACGTCGAGGAATGGATTGAGTAAGGGCGGGGGGAGGGGGACCTTTGGTATGCAGAAATGCCCCGAGATTAGTCAAGAGAGCGTTAGCGCGGGACTCGTTTTTTCGATGTTTATTACGGATACTCAGATATGCACTCTGGGCGAGAAGGCACGAAATGCCCGGAGCTTTGAAAATACCGGAGTCGAGAGAAATAAGAAAAATAAGAGTGCGAGAACGAGGAAAGAAGAGAACGGAGGAGAAAAGGGCCATCTGCCTTCTTCTTAGCCTCTCGCGCGTTTTACTTTATTTTTCTTGTTATTATCGTTATTTCTTTCATCCACTAACGCCCTTTTCGTACTCGATTATCTTTCTCCCTTTTATTCTCCTCCCATTAATCGCGATAAGGGCTCTTGCTTTACGCAGTGCGCAAATTCTTCGCTAAAATGAAAATCAAAGCTGAATCGCGGCTTCGATTATTCGGTGGCTCACTCGTTATTCCCTCAATTATTTCCACCGCACTCCGTTACGTCACTAAATTCAACCTCCAATTATTCATCTCCATCGAACAATCAAACGATTCAGCCGTCTTCGACAATATTCGATAATAATTCCCGAAAATTATTCCCCACGCACTTTCGGGCGGAGAGAGAAAATATGAATAAATGGAAAAATAACTCACCGGAGAGTATAGCCAGACCGAAGAGTTCGCAGTCTCGCATGCCCTGCTGGCCGAGAAGCACGCATGTCTGCGCATAGACCTCCTTTACTCTCGACTTGGCCTGAAAACACACAGAAAACAAATAATTTTTTATTAAATTCTTTTTTTGTTTCTTTCATGCCCGAGAAAAGATCATAATCAAGAATTTAAAAAATCAAAGATATTTGTATGAATTATGAAGGGCTAGAAAATGAGAAAGAAATTCTACGCGATCGTATGGATCAGTTACGGACTGTTGCTTTCTTTCAATACGAATTAATGCACGTCTGGATTCACCTCGGGAATGAGGTCGTGAATTTCTCTACCTCTCTCTCTCTCTCTCTCTCTCTCTCTCTCTCTCTCTCTCTCGCTTCTCTTCGATATCGTGCGGTATTTTGTGACGGTTCGAGCAATTGATATATCGAATCAGACGACGATGCGAGGTGTCACCATGAGGGTTCGTCAAGAGTCAAGGTGCAACCGGTTGCGCAAGGCGAACCTTCGTCATCTTTCCGGTCCTCTGGATATACAAACGCATCTTAGTGGCGAGAATAATATCCGCGGCGCAGTTTGGCCAAATGGTTGTCGGTCATCATTTGCTTGAGCTTCTGATTCTTTTGGAAACTTTTAGCACTCGACGCACGTTCCAATGATGCGCGTATTTTTTCGAAATAATTATTCTCGATTCAATTTCAACGTTTCTTTTTCTATTTCACGGACTGTCCCGAGGCCGAGTCGATCCGGAACCCGGTCTATTATGGATCTGAGTTTCTAAGGATGCTGCACGTTCTGGATTCGATAAAATGTATTGTTTCCCATTGGAAATCTCGAGCCGGGACGTGGCATTCCGGTACAAATGTTTTCCTTCTGCTTCGTGATCTCGTCTCTCTTTCTTTCCTCGTTCCTCGGTCCAGCGTTCCAAATCTCTAAGCAACTTCCCTCCTTCCCTTGGCGCTGCTTTCTCTCTGTCTTATTTTCTCAAATATACAGCCATAAAACATCTGAGAGAACAACCTGCTGTCTTTTGGATCTCCAGCCGATCCAATCTCTCTTGCCTCTTGGCCGTGCTTTGCTGTGATAAACACGCAGATTTATATGTATATATATTCATGGTATATATACTTCGACCGGTATATACAGCCCGAAGAGAGCTGATTTATCATGCTCTCGAGCGTTTCGAAATTCTTTTCCATCGAGAATGAAGAATCATTTCGCGCAGTGTCCGGCAACGCGTATTCGGATATGCGGACATCGAATTCTTATTAACACAAGGGCTTGATTCATGCATGTCAGGAGTTCGAGATTACGCCCTTTCGTTTAGAATTAATCGATGAATAAAAGTCTTTAAAAATCGTTGGATTTTTCATTCTGTCCCTTTTTCTCTCGCTCGAACCCCAGAGCTCAGAGATTTTTGGTGGAGCCTGCTCGCCGCTTGGCTATCCTTCGAAATCCTCTCCACACAGATATATTCTCGAGAGTATCTCAACAGACTTTGACTAATTTGTCGTTCCTCTCGCGTTCTCACCCACGCGAGATTCATTCAAATTTCTTTATCTCGTAAAAGGTGAGTGTCGCGCGCGAGCGATGGTGGGACGTGAGCATGGAGAATCGATGGTCTTTAAAATAGAGTGCTACCGTAACACGCCCAATACGAGGAGAGATGAAATTCCTTGTGGATGGAGGCGAGCGAGATAGAATGAAGCGAGAAAGAGAAGGTGAGAGCGTCAGAAAAGATAAACGTCGTAAGATAAATTGAAGCTGAGGTGATTTACAACCGATGGGAGATTAGTCGAGAAGAAAAAACAAGAAGATTCCGAAGATTTTTTGAAAGATTAACCACCGCATCAAAGACACATGATAAATAAATGAATCCATAATCCCAATAGCAATCGATCATAAGATAAACAATAAAAAATCAAGTTTATGTTGTTATTTTTTATTTCAACACTGCATGAGCACCGCAGGCAGGCTGTTACGTTTTTTCTCGATATATAAAAACCTTCGTGTATCGTTTCTTCAACCAAGTACACGCTTTTTTCTTGCAATTTAATTTTTCCGCGAGCAGAAGAAACAGGAAGGTAAATATCAACGAGCGTATACGAGAAGAGGTGCCAGTCGCGACCTCGGCAATAAGAACGCACAGAGTACACTTGGAATTTCAATGACCGACGGAGGATTTCAGTTTGGTCGTTACAAATGAGCCTGCAGATAATTAGGTAGATGCTATCGTGTGAGAATATCCTATATATATATATATATATATATATATATATATGTGTGTGTCTGTAAATGCACGTGTATTCTATAAAGACTGAAGGAAGAGAAAGAGAGGAACAGCGAACTGCCACAACTCTTGGAATACCTTATAATAGGTGTAGCTTCTAGTATATATATTGCTATACCGTAGTAGGTGGTTCTTTTAACGATCAACCGAGCAAAGGAGCGCACCAGGCAACCGGTGCTCGTTTGCCCGTAGAAAACCTTGGCAATGACTCGTACGCCATATAAATATAACCACGTGCATATAATCCCTATATATAATATAGCGAAGAAAATGTACCGAGTACATAAGATTCAAAGTGCTGCCCATATTCACGATCCTTTTAAGCAAAACACCTCCAACCAAGATGAGGCCCATGAGCCTCATCTCCAATGAGCACTATTAGTACCAACATTACACGATTATATTCATACTTCGCAATAATGCTTCCGATTATTTATCCAATACAGTTATTGCCAGCATTTCAAATAAATAACTCATACTAATTAATATACGATAGAAATTATCGATAATTAAAATCCTCGCTAATGATTCTACGGGACGACCAATGAATCGGAGTTGTGGGAACCGAGAGTCTCTGGCAAATCGCGTACCAAATTTATCTGGAATCTGGCACAGGTTTATGAATTATGGATAAAAGTATGAACGCGGTTCGGTGATTGTTTCGAATCGATGTCACGAAGATTCACGAGTTGTGCGCTCGCTCAAAATTTCTTAAGCAGCATAGACTTCGTGGATGGAAAAATTCGACTTCATTATCGATTAGTACCGCTAATTAGATTGCCCGCACTCGCACTCGCTCCATTAGACGATTGCATTCCTGCGCTATCATCATGGGAAATTCCTTTTTCACTAGTTTCTCTAATCAATTTTAGAAGAAACAAATGATCGTGAGAACTTTTTTGTTTTCCTTGTTTGTGACGATTTTTAGGTTTTGTTTTGTTTTGGTTTTTTTATTTATTTTTTCGTGTGGAAAATGATGAATGAAAAAGCAGAATCTGGTTGAAAAATATTGTTACATCTTCGCCGAGATGCACAAAATGCGACTCAGGGATCGCAAACGATTTTATAAGCTCGTGATTTTTCTTCGGTATCCGGTTGCTCTTTGCTATACGAAAATCAAGAAGGAGAAAGAACGGGGACGATCTTTTCGCTCTCATTGAAAATGCTAACACTCGCGAAGAGAGCTTGTTCGCGCGAGCTCACGTCTGACGAGCTCGTTAACGGCTTAATTAACGAACAGCCTCTACATAGACGTACAACTATAATATATTTTAAGTTGCCACATCTGTATCCTTGTCACCGAGAAAATTGGACCCACGTGTGCATATATATCGAAGAGAACGGAGGAGAGAAAGAGAGAGCTTTCGACAACTCGTTCGAATCGTTGGCATGGTCATTGGGCCCTCGTTATTTATTGACTTAATTTATTAAGTCCAGAATTTAACTTATAGCTCGCTAAATCAAAGAAAAAATAAATACGCAAATGGTTCATTCTTTTCGTCAGTTTTCATCGAGAATAATAAGAAAATTTACGACTTAAAAAAAATTAAGTCGATCGTGTTAACTTGACCAATCTGTAACGTATTTTTCTGTGAAATTTCCAACAAATTTGTTGACGGAAATAATATTGTTGAATCTGTTTATTCGAATCAACTGATTTTTTTCACTCCAAAGTGCATGACTGTACAACATATTTCATGCAAGTTTTGCTCTATTTGTTCATGGGGAGTGTTACTCGGAGAATCACGAGATGTATGCAGTTCCGATCGGCCTGCAATGTGTTCTCTCCGTCTCTCTTTTTCGCTAGCAATGTATGTCACCCATTCGCGACGGCGCCGCAATGCTAATCTGACATTTGTAAATCATGCGTGTCGGAACGGATAAGGCATTACGACGTCTGAGACATGCAACGGAGATTTCGATACACGAACTTAAGAGATAACGAGAAATTGGCATTATTTTGAAAAACAAAAAATGGAGCTCGGCCAAATACATCGAGCTGGAATGTTTTTTTTTTTAAATCATAGATTTTCGCTCAATTTTTTTGAATTAGCAAGAAAAATATCAAATTTTTTTGTCTATCTGGCACAAATGAAAGTTCACGAAGAGAAAGATTTGAAAAAATTCAAAAAAAAAGTAACTAACCTCGACGACGAAGTAGAGGGGATCACCGGGTAGGGCGTGTATGGCGAGGTAGCGGCTGGCGGACACCAGGGGTTGAAGGCAGGACCGCGCAGCCGTGACACCGCTACCACGCATGCTGCATGCTTCATTTCGTCGCCGCTACGCCCTGCGTCCTCACTGAAACACGATCGAGACAACAAGAAGCAATTAAATAACATGGAAACATGAGAAGCAAAAAAACGAAGAGAATTTCATTAAAAAAAACACACACACACACACACACACACAAGAATTCGTACAACGAAGTAAAGGGAACGAGGAATGAATTGCAAATACGGAGGAAACAGTGTGCGAGAAATATGGATCGATGATAAAATACCCTGGGAGAGGAGAGAGAGGTACGTGGGAATGTGACGAGTAAATGTAAAAAAAAGTATCGACCGAAAGTGGAGTGTGGGAGAGAGAAATTGAAGAAACACTCGCAGAGTGTGGAAACTGGCTCATACCTATTTGCAGTATTATGTACACGACAGAGGGAGTTGTAAATTTTCAACGTTTACTTGTCGCGTGTACTTATTTTATCACTATATTTGCCTATAGGTGAGGTTGATATGAGTTGAGCATACGAAGGGCATAGAAAAAAATGAGAGAGAGTAAAAGAAAAGAGAGGATCTGAGTGCGAAAGAGTGAGAGAAGGAATGAAGGTGAAGAGGCAAAGAAGGAGAAATATAGAGAGACGAGTAGAAATGACACTCGTAGGTGGGCCTCTGACCTACCATGAACTACCGTAAGATAGTAAAAGCTCGAGAGGTGAATCGCTTCCTCGTCACGATGTCTGGCTTTAGCTTCGCACCAAAGGAGAGGACCATATAGAACGAGCGTAGCACGAGCTACGATCTTTATGCATATCAATGTGTACGTGTGTGCGTGTTTGTGTGTGTACCAAATACATTAATTCATGTACGGATCATAAAGAGGTGTGTTTGAATACGTTTATCCATTCAAAACAACATATAAAACTGAGAATGACAGTTGAGTGCATAAAAAAATAAAAAAACAGATCGTTATTTGTTTGGAAAGTGCGAAGAGTCATGTAAATGATGAACGGAATGTTGTACAACTTTTCAATCGAAATCTCAATGATTTTTCCTAGTCAATGCATTTGTTTTTTTATGAGTCGTAGGAAATTGTTTCGTTTCATCATTTAAATGATTTTCATAGTACATGTTGAATTTCATGGGATTCCACATGGGAATTCTTGTGGTACGAAAAGCACGTGTGTCCATGTACGTGTGCACAAACTTTAGAGCATGCTCTGTTGCATAAATAACAATTCAATGTGCTTATAGTTTATTAGCACTGTTGCATAAAATCGAAATATATATTTATGTATGTATTTGCGGACATATTAGAAGGAAATAGCGCAGCAACGTTCGGGATAACAATGCTCCATCTTTCTCTTTCTTTATTTCTCGAACAGTGAGCTCTGTATAATATGATGCTATGCAAATGGCAACGGTAACCGGTCGCACAAATCACCGTGGCATTTCAGGGTAAATCCCCTAGCTCGAGAAGAGTCGGCTGTGTTCTCTGCTCTCTCTCTCTCTCTCTTTCTGTTCCTCTCTTCCTCTTTCTTTCAAATCTTTCTCTTTCGAACACTCTTATTGCGAGATCTGTTTTTGCTCTCGAGCAATATCTTTCGTATTTTCTTATTTCCGTCCCTCTTTCTCGTCCTTCTCGCCTTCTCTCTCCTTTCTCTTCTTTCTCTCCCGTCCGATTCGGAACGCGCAGTAAATCACAGAATCGCTCCCGGCGTTACACTATTTGCATCTCGACGAGAATATATGGTGGTACATGCTGCCACAGTGATGCTACGCAAGCCCGCTTGAGAAAAATAAAATTAAAAAAAGAAAAACAACAACACGAGGAAAAAAAAGCGAATTCCGATGTCGACGGAGAAGAAAAATCTATCCGGTCCTTACGAACGCAATGCGGACATACAAAATTTGATCGAAATCGTTGTTTTTGTCGGGAACGAAAATAAATAAAATTCTCCGATAAAAAATCAAAATTTTCTATTTTTTTCCGGAATTTCAAAATATTTATCAGACCCAAGTGCAAAATTGCGCTCAGATTTTTCCAACATCGAATGCGCAGCTTATCGATGGACGAGCAACTTCTCGCGTTTCTCCTTCGACCTCGGAGATCCGCATGAATCGACTAACGGACAAAACATTCCGCTTTTGCCGAGAACTCAGAAGATGGAATAATAAATGTAGGCAAAAAAAGAAAGAGCGATGGAGAGAAGGAACGACGAGAGAGGAAAAAAGCATCTTTGCTCGACGAGGCGCTTGCGCTCGCGCGAGCACGAAAGGATGATCGATGGGATCCATTACCGAGAGACGCGTGCGATCCGCCCACGCCCGCAGGATCTATACCATATCTATACCCGACTATATATGAATTTTTCAAATTTTCCTTGCTCTTACGGAGCGACTACATATCCTCATTTCTGACTCGTCTCGTACCTCCGTATACTCTCCGATTCAGAAGTCTCTGCCCATTTCATGTCGACTCTATGAAAATTGGAATGAAATTCATAATTTTTTCATCCAATTTTGATAAATCGTTGTGTCCGTTCCAACGAACAACGAGTTCATCTTCGAATTGTATCTAAAAATATATAAAAAATAAAAATTCTATTCGCACAAGTTTCGAGACGGTAATGTTTAACAACAAAAAGTCGGTCCTGAATTTTTCCAGCCAAGAATGAGGCTCTTTTTCGAACATAAATAATAAAATGTTCCTATCGGAAAATATCGTTAAAAAACGTGAGTGTTCGGGCGTCGGATAAGGAAAAGAGTCTATATTAAAATTCTCAGTCTTGGCTTCATCTGTGTTTGCGAATACATTGAAATAATGAAGTATGAATGTGCTGCGTTTTATATAGGTAGAGGATATTTACGTGTAAAGTCCGATCGGGTTACTTCCGTCGACGGCATGTGAATGGAAGAACTGACGAGAAGTTTCGACTTGGCGTGGATCTTCGAACGAGGGGAAATATTCAGACAGTTATTTGCGAGACAGTGAAGCATAAGGTTGTCCAAGGTAGGCAGTTACTAAGTGAAAAAGTATTTCTTGAGATTATCAACTTGAGAGGAGTGCGAACCAGTGTTGGATCGATGTCAGAGAATTTTCTCGAAATTTGAGGATCAACGATTTTTAAATGAAAATCATTACGAACGGATGAACCTTCGACAATTGTTCTCGATTAGCCAAAGGGATTTGGAACAAAAAAATGCATTGGGGATCGCCACTTTTGTACGTTCGTGTATGCACACACAATAAATTCCCTCTCATCTCGTCTCACCTATGGCTTGCTTGATCTCTGCCTACATTTGAGCGAAAACGTTACGTGGTTGGAGCAAAAAGAGAGGAAAAAATGAGGAGATTCTAGCTCATCTCGAAGCGCACCCCGTAACGGGTTCGTCGCCCATTATATACATTTTGTACGGGCACGTATGCATCATCCTTGGCTAGATAAACCGAGCTCCACTCATCAAGCGTATAATATAAACGTGTATAATATGCGGAATGTGCGATGTTTGCTTCGGAACGAGAGCTCCGTTTGCGAAATTGCAACGTAATATCGTACAGACCTCAACGAGGTCTCTTTTCGCACGGCTCAAACAATAACCATTTGAATGGGAAATGAACAACGCTCGTTACTGTAGAATAAAAAAAAGGAGGAATTATTTGTGCTCGAAGAAAATTTAACGTGACCGAATTGCGATAAGGATGCAGCGAGGACGTTTCGCGATTGTAATGTTTCCAAGTTAATGGTTTCGTGTGCTCAATTTTATAGAAAAAAAATACGAAATCGTTCTTTCTACACTCTCGTCGATGTTATTGGGCGTTTAGGAACGAACAATGTGAACTACATTCCAAACTCATGAGTAACTCCCTCGGCGCACATAAACCCACTCGATCGGTCAAACCTCTCGCGTCCTCGTTGCTGCATTTTGCTTTCGTTAGTGTAACTTGCTTGCGCGCAAATCTCATTAGAATTAACCACGTCGTGCTGCCTACGGAACGAAGCAACGACCGAGATTCTCTCGCACAGTTAACTCTTTCGCGATCACCAGTGTCGCCAATCTTAAAAAGCAGAAAAAATATGACATTTTTTTACGTTGAGCGTTGACATGTGCGGGACGTTCCACGCCGGTAAATCGAAATCGCGTGATTATTTTCAACGCAATTACTTTTCATAATATATTTATTCCATAAAATTCACGATGGAAAATTTGGAGAAAAAAAAAATCGTCCGCGTTCCTGCACTTTGCCATAACGACGGCTGAAAAAATGTCGTTTTTCTACAAGAAATTTCCCAATTTCATGGCCAACAAGAATCCTACAAAAGCAGTGAATGAAAGTTGGAAAAGCCCATACTCAGTGCAGGATCGCGATCGAGGAGAGACAGTTGAGGAGTACGGGAGAGATAGCGCCAGGACAGAATTCTCGTCTCGCCCACTTCTCGCTCGGTTCAAGGCCCCTCCTTCCTCTCAACGAGCAAGAATCTCGAAGGGAAAGTGTTCTAAGATTATGCATAATTGAGCAGCGCACAATAATTCTTGGCAGCGTGGAGAAAAAAAAAATGAAAAAACCAAACAAATGTCGAAACGAAATTCTCGTCACGGGATTTTTTTCACTAACGACGATCATCGCGCCAGAGGAGCTCAATTTTTTCCTCATTCGTATATACGCTATTTCGACGCAACACGATTTATCGTTATGTGTGCGAATCGTTAATCGCTGAATGACGAGATATTTGTAAAAAGATTAAGCGATACGATGTGTTTTGTAGCGAATTTATAGACTCGTGAAAATTTTGTATAAATGAAAGAGGCTCAATGCTGTTCCATCGTGATAGCACTGAGAGTTTGAGAATTATGTGTTCGCACGTTCGCCAGACGCTCCTATACGATAGATTCTCTTTGCGTGAACCTGCGAGCCGTACGTGGAATTTATTTCGCACGATTATACCATCGAGCTTATGCTCCACGAACACCCGCATCTTTTACGCATATTCGCTTAATACGTATAACCGCATGAATAATATGTGCATATTTATGCATTTACGGATGTACAATGGTGTGAGACGTATCGGTGGTATAGCGGTATGGGAAACGCGGGAATGCGGAAGTGCGTTGCACTCTTGCGAGGGCGCGACTATGAACAGGATAAAACGAACGTGCAAGATTTGTTTTCCTTTCAATATCTTTATGCACGAGCCTCAGTAAGTCGAAGCCATGCAAGTACCGGATAGCTCCGATGTCGTCTTAATTGATTAATTCCCTTGGAAGCTCCATCGATGTAGCTCGGGATTAAAAAAAAATAAAAATACCAAGATTGCGCCGAAGTGTTAAATAAATTGTGTTCCCGTATGGCACGCGATAATCTGCACTGCCGAGTCGTTGGCGGAGTGGGAGACATTTCGTTGATTGAACGGTGCTTATTTCGATGAAACAATCAATCGAATCAGTTCAATTCGTTCTGAACATAAATTCACGTCGATTCCTCCTCGTAATTCCTCGTCAAACTCCTCCCTTTCCATTTTGTTTTTTCAGTTGTTGTTGTTGTTGTTGTTTTTTTTTTCAACATTGTGTGCATACTGCATTGAAATTCTAGTCGATTCGTGGCGATACGAAAAAACTACAAAACTACGTTAATTCGCACGTTCTTGACGTGACCTGGTCCGAAAAATTGCCTAGTTGAAAAAAATACTCTTCGATTTTTCGAGGCCTATAAACTCACCGGTCGTAACCGGTTATTTTGGTGTACAGCGTATTTTAATCGTCAACACTAAAAGTTTGGACTTTCACCCGCGAGGCCAAAGAATTCTGTCAATTCGATCACATGGTATAGTTGCGAGGCACGTGGCCACCGGTGAATTGTTCGTCTACAAGAGACTTAATGGCTTCCAGACAATCATAAAGAATCAAATTTTGATAATGTATCGATATAGCTTTGGGTATATGTAGATGTATGTGTTGGTGACAATGCTATTGAGCTCAATAAATGGATTTATGCTGATAAAGTGTAGACGCTGATATAAGTTTCCCCTCCGAGGTAAAAGAGACTTCTGGGCTCGATCGACACTGACAAACACACATGTACAAATCTTCTTCAGTCTGAATTTGTCACCCGAGCAAGCGCGACACGAGGCAAAAATAAATAAACGAATTCGAAACGTGTCGATTAATCGGGTTCCTTCTCTGAAACTAAGCTCTAAATTCGGGCTCCCTAAGCAAACACCAGGAACAATATTAAAAATGAAGAACAAATATAAAAATTAACTTGAGTATAAATCGCGAACGTTGGAATAATGAAAAATGTTACGATTTCAAATTGTGACACGGTTTTGAACGGAAAATAAAAAGAAATAGAAGAGCGGAATTGTTTTTTTTTTTTTTTATTTGTTCCGTTTCGTGACTGTGATTACTATTCACGTAGTGCCTTTGGTGAAGAAGAACCTGTTCCTCCCTCCCTTGAAAAATGTTCCAAGTGCTCTTGAGCAGGTAAGATAATTCTGCCGGGAGCATTCGTCTCGAGGGCGCTAGACTCGATGGTTGCAAACTCGTTTTTCTCACAAACTTCAAGAAAACATAAAAATAAGCCATTTTTTTCTCATACTTTTTAGTTGAATAATTTTTCTGGAAAATGGAAAGGACTGAGGCTGGGGAAATGGCTGTCAACAATACTCTTGTCATTGCCGATTACGTCGTAATCGTTGTGATGCTCCTCATAAGTTCCGGCATCGGGATTTACTACAGATTCACGGGTGGACGACAGAAAACCACGGAGGTAAATATTCGAATCTCTCTCGACGCTTTTTTCCTCTCTTCATTCAATCATCGTGGAGCTCATTAGCAGGAAATGAGTTTGCAGATTAATCGACGAAAAAACCTCGTAATTTGTTGAGTGTAAATTGCGTTTAGATTGATAAATAATGGCAATTTTTATTGACAATGATCATTGAATATGATCGGCTAATTTTCATGAAAATGGAACAACGAATATGATTTAATTTACTTCATATTTGACTGGCACCAATAAAATCGGGGAAAATTTTTGTTGACAGGAATACTTCGTAGCCGATGGAGGAATGAGTGTTTCAACGGTAGCGATCGGACTTATGGCGTCCTATCTCTCAGCCGTTAGTTTACTCGGCGTTAGCGCCGAAAATTACATGTACGGCACTCAATACGTAGTAATCAACATTTCCTATGGCCTTGCGACGCCGTTCATCGCTTATCTTTATCTACCGGTATTTTTTAAACTTGGCGCAACGAGCGCTTTCGAGGTAAATACACGATCCGTTTTAACTTATTTTTTTGCAGATAACATAGTCTTGGCTGCTGGCAAGGGAAAATGAAAATGATCTGCCTAATTATTCCGTTGCCGTTCAACAAGCCTTTCAAGTTCTACGCAAAATGCGCGCGAATAAAAAAAAATTCCTTCGAGCTTTGAACGAGATTTTATTTTTATTGTTTTCGCGTGTACTTTTGCAAGAGTCTTTGCGATCCCAACTCGGGAGTCAGTGCACGCCCAAATGGTCAACAAAACGAAGAAGTGCTGCTTCGGCACGTATCGCTGCTCTTTCCGTTATACGAGCCAAAATAAAGGAATTTCGGTTTTGCAGTATCTCCAAAAACGCTTTGGGAATGAAACTCGATTGGTAGCGAGTTTCGCTTTCCTCTTGCAACTTCTACTGTACACGGGTGTCGTTCTTTACGCGCCAGCACTTGCGCTCGAAGCAACGACCGGAATTTCGACGACTCTGAGCATTGTTATCATCGGCCTCGTTTGCACATTCTACTCGAGCATCGGTGGGATCAAAGCGGTTCTTATCACCGACGTATTTCAATCTCTACTCATGTTGGTCGCCATCCTCACGGTGATCGTTACAGCGGCCGTGAGCGTCGGTGGTTTCGGCGAAATTTGGCGTATAGCTGAACAAGGAAAACGCATCGAGTTCGACAAGTAATTTTTCCAATTACCGTCACGCCTACAATTAGCTAAGAAAATTGGGGCAAGGGAAAACTTGCACATAAAAAAATGACTAAGCATTTGCAAATTCTATTCAGAACCTGAATCACGAAATGAAATGAAATTCCAACAAACATTAGATCAGAAAATGGATTAATTTTTCAAATCTATCGAGTGAATAATTTTATTGACGTTTCTCAGTATTTCTCCGGACCCTACGACGAGGCACACCTGGTGGAGCTTAACGTTCGGTGGTTTTTTCACGTATCTCTCATTGTACGCTGTAAATCAAGTTCAAGTGCAAAGAATGTTGACAGTCCGGTGAGTTTGCATTGACCAGATGAAACTGATCGTTGTCTGAATGAAAATAATTTACGATCGGTAATGAGGATTGAAAGGTATTCGAGTTTGGAAAGATCGATATTTATTTATGTCACGATCAGGAAATTGGCAGCCGCCCAAAAAGCTATATGGTGGACTTGGCCAATAGCTTCGGTCATGTCGATCATCACTTGCTTCTCTGGATTGGCAATATATTCGAGATACCACGATTGCGATCCGGTCAAAACTGAAAGAATAACGTCCAAGGATCAGCTTATGCCGTTGTACGTTATGGACACACTGTCCCGTTATCCCGGAGTTCCAGGACTCTTTGTCGCTGGAATATTCAGTGCTGGTCTGAGCACAGTCTCTGCAACTTTAAATTCACTGGCAGCCGTCATCCTCGAGGACTTTGTCAAGCCTTTCTACTCGTCGAGGTACATTTTTTCATTTCTTTTTTTTTGTTTTATCAATCCATTCGCTCTTTTGTTTTTCACTTTTATTTAGCAAAGAAAATTCTCTCTGGAGATGAAAAAGAATTTTTTTCTTTTGGTGAATCTCGAAAAGAGCGACTGAAATCTCGATGATGCTTTGTTTTCCAGAGGCACAGTGATAACCGCGAAGAGGTCGATCCTGATGAGTAAAGGACTGGCAATATTAGTGGGTATAGCTTGTGTTGCATTGGCATTTGTCGGTGGATATTTGGGGGGCGTATTGCAAGCAGCACTGACGATATTCGGAGTGATCGGGGGTCCGATGTTGGGTCTTTTTACATTGGGTATGATGACAGAATCGGGTAATCAAAAGGGTGCGATAATAGGATTATTATCGAGCTTGGTATTTTTTTTGTGGATTGGTTTCGGGCTGCCGAGACCGGTTCCGGCGACTTTGCCGGTTCGAGTGGACGGATGTAACTTGACCGTGCATTTCCCAGGGGGGAATGTGACAAGGAGGTAAAACTGAGGTCATTTTTTTCCATTCGAAGCCGAAAAATTTCTCTACAAACGCGAATTAAAAGTTTAAAATGAAACTCAAGTTTCAGGTCGATCGAGGACGATTCGTACTTTTATCTCTACCGAATATCCTACTTGTGGTACTGTCCTTTCGGTTGTGTACTGTGCGTCGTCGTAGGATACGCAGCGAGTCGTATAACGAGGCTGTTATTTAAAGAGGAACCCAAAGAGTTGGATTCCAATCTATTCATGCCTTTCATGGCCTCGAGAATGACCAGGAGACGGAAAAGGAAAAGGAATAGTACGTTCGGCGAGATGACGGATCCGGCCGGAAAACACGAGGATGGACAAGCCACTGTGAATGCTACTTAAAACGAACAAAAAAAAAATTCCTGGAATCTTAGAGTAAAAAAACAGCTGAAGGGTGGGAGGGACAACTATTCCAGGAATCGTATATTACGAAGGAAATTCCAATGTCTGACTCCGATCGGAATACCTCAGCGAGAACGTAATGCACACAATCGAACGATGGTGATTTCTCAAGCATCCACAGGTCTACCGCGCCAAGGAAATGCCTTACCAACTATTCGCCTCCACTTCGTTTTATACTCAAACGTTTAAATAACAACCTTCATGTTTTATAAGTCGAGCACTCATTTCCATTCAGTCACTATTCTCTTAAAACACCCTCGAGAATTCCAATGTGCTCAAGGACTAATGAATTCGTTTGATTCGCAGCGAGTATCTTGATCGAATTAAACGCGAGACTCGTGTAGAGTTGATTTATAAGGAACCACCGCCATAACACAGTATTAAATATCGAGGATGTATGTTTTCGATCAATCTTTGTTACAATGTTTTCATGTAATATTACGAAAATGTTGCAACGATTTTTCTAATAAAAAATTAATGAAAATAAACCGATTAAGCGTTATTGATTGAGGAGCCGAAAGAACGGGACGTGCAGGTCGATGGAGGGCAAGTTTGGCTTTTGTATGGATGTTGAAAAGGCGTTCTTGGTCAACAGTGCGAAGGCATTATCACGAGAGTACAAAAGCGAGGTTTTCGTAGTTGCTCCGCTCTGTGGCGTCGGACGAGACACGCATTTTTGCTACCGCAGCATAGTGTATAAAGAAGACAAATACGCAAAGGCAGACGTACGAATAAAAGTCGTATGTGCATTGGCGATGCGAGTGTTGGTTGCTTCGCAAGTGCCAGAGTTCTCATTATAATGCTGCGGCCATGCCTTGCATAAAACGAATCCTTTTCAACGTATAGAGTCTGAGCAAGGCTGTTTGGATCTTTCGATAAAACGAGAAAAAGAGATGGGTAGAAAGGAAATAAATAATCAAGAGCAAGAGAGAAAAATGAAGCCTTTTGAGCTAAGTAGCGCAATTAGGCGCAAATCCACTCGTTAAATTGTTAAAAATTGTTAAAATAAGCCGGAGCTTATAAAGCGCAATGAAACAAAACGAGAATTAATCCCAGCTTAAACTCATATCGCAAGTAAAGTCACTTGGCACTGTTTTTTTAAGAAACCGACGAGGGAGAGAGACGATGGAGAGCACAAGAGAGTTGAATTTTCATAATCGCTTGATCTGCAGCCAACGTCGAGAATTTTAATCACTTTATTCATTATTTAATTGTATCCTAATTGGTTAAGTGGAAAAAATTCTTGAAAAAACGACAATTAAGCGTCTTCCTCGTATTTTCGTCGTAAGCCGAGAAAATATCTGTTCATTTTTTTCCCATGATACATAATGCGGATGCATAATGCATCTGTATGCACGAATATGAAAAAAAAACGTAACGTCTGTATTCATGAAGAGTGGGCAAGAAATTCTTGAACAAGCGGATCACCTTAATCACAACAACTTGATACGTACTCCGTACTATATGGACACCATATTACATACTGTGTGCATATGTTTTATGTAACCTAAAGCAAGTACATAAAAGATACAAGAATAATAAATTATTCATCTCCCGGTTTCTCGCTGCACTGAAAATTTCATTCCATGACCGAGCACCATAGAGCCTTTATGAAATATCCATGGGTTATTTTTTGTCCGAGTATATATGAAAGTATGACTTGTAGGTAAAGCCTCACGAGTCATGGGAACGCGAGAAGAAGCATAAAGCAAAGTTTGCTCAATTTCCGCGGAAGTCAGTGTCGACGCAAAAAAAAATTCCAAGCTTTTTTCTTAGCGTTAACCACAAACGAGCTCAAAATAAAATGTCCAGAGGATAGAATTGAGAATTCAAATACTTGTTGAATTTCCAGCAAATTTTATTCTACCACGTGTACGATCAATAAATTAACAAGGGAGTTCGAGTCTATCGAAGTTTACGAAATATACCAAGTCGCCTTAACCACAGAAGGAGATAAATTCTAGGCCAAGGCTTCCAAGATTTATTCACTCGGCCATTTGGAGATTTCTATCGGGATTAAGATTTATAAAAATTTAGACATTCTCTTGGAACAAGAGAGTCACTGTGAGCGAGAAAGAGAAACGGAGAGAGAGAGAGAGAGAGAGAGGAACGAGTGAATAGAGACAAAAAGTATGAGAAGTGTGTATAGCACGAACGCCCACCTAAAAGCCTCGATAAAAACAAAATTGATACAGATACCGACACGGAGATTGTATTACCCCTTAATTATCATACATCAGCTCATTTGTGTTTGGTAGCAAACGTTATAATTTATCGAGCCTGTATATGCTGTTTGGATCCAACCGACGGAGCGTAAAAAATGGAAACGTTACTACAAGCACGTAAGCGTGGAAAAGTAATAAGTAATAAAATCGATATATTTTTATTAAGGTTACATTACGAATTCTCGATCGTCAACGATGCTTTGATTATCTTCAGGTTCCAGCATTACGTCGGACTCATTTTTTATTCCAACAAATGTAATTAAAAAAGAATTAAAGCAGCAGCGTTTGCGAGGAAGAATTTTAGTTTAAAATTCTTTTTTCTTCACCCAAGGAACTCCGGAGTGAGGCTTAACGGAGATGAAGAAAAAAAAAAACATTTCGAAGCCCAGAGAGTATTAGGGTTCTGAAAGATCAAGAATGGATCTCTCGTATAATCGTTGCTCCAGCCTTTTTTCGTTAGAGACCATTCCCCTGCTCGCTTACTCTTTCTCTCCTACGAGAAAGATCTTTGAGGCGATTGGATGGTCTTGACTTTTGCGAATGGGATAAGGAGAGAGGAAGAGAAAGAGAGAGGGGGGCCAGAGGGAGAGAGAGAGAGCAGAAGCTCCGGTTATCCGGAGCGAAGATATCGTCTCTGCGAG
This sequence comes from Campopleginae sp. 14b, assembly GCA_030522525.1. Taxonomy (NCBI): domain Eukaryota; kingdom Metazoa; phylum Arthropoda; class Insecta; order Hymenoptera; family Ichneumonidae; species Campopleginae sp. 14b. Next base: position 219,828 of record JAPYYS010000200.1, read on the forward strand.
ATGGGCACAGCATCCATCTATACATATATGATTGCGTGGCTAACTTAAGGTCACTATTTGCTGAATTTCACGCACAAATTCATGCGAATTACGCCTTTTAGCTTGTCAACAATCAATGTTCGTATGTATAGGGATGCAGGTCTCGCGTAGCTCGGTAGCTCGCCATTATATTCGCATTATAATCCCATCAAGGGACCACCCCAACTAACCGGACAACCGGACGAATAATTCGCCTCCTCTCTATTCATTTCTTTTTCTCTCCCTTTCTCTCTCCCCCTTCCTCTTTCTCTTTCTTTCTCTCTCGTACGATAAAAATATAAATAAATTACTACAGAATTGGAACACAATTTTTTTCCATAATGTAATGCATCCGATGTTACGATTTTTCTGCTCTTTTTATGCAATTACCCGAATAAGAGTGACTTTGAAAGTCTCAAAAAATGAGCATTCAATTTGATTCAATATTTCGTTGGTGAATTCGTTTCAAATGCAACGGTGAATTAGCCCCAGCGCTCCTCCCCTTTTTTACGCCAAGTGCACCACTTTCTTCTTGTACAAATATATGAACCGAGTGAAAGTACGAGTTGTCCGAGCTGTAGTACCGGTTAAGTCAGTATCGAAAAAGAATGCAAAAACGATCTCCAAGAAAAACAAAGTAATTATCATTTTTCTTTCGCAACTGCGATCGCGATCGTTGAGCGACAAAAATTTAAATAAGAGGAAACGTTGCTCAGCTATTCGGAGTTGATGCTTGATAAAAAAAGTGCGGAAACGATTGAACGCTTACGGCGTTAGGCAAACGAGCATAACGACGACAAGATTTTCTATTTCTACTCATTACTCGCCGCGATTTAAAGAGCAAGCAAAGTATCGGGAATTTTGAAAGCTTTCAATAGCGAGAATCGTCTTGTTTCTCTCTTGAATTTTCGCGATAGAACGACGAAGGAAGCGGCGAGGATAACGCTGCCGGGCGTCTCGGCATCGCCACTGCCGTGCTCGCTGAGCCTCTCACTGCCCTCTTCTGCTGTTGCTCTCTCGAGAAGAGCGAACGAAGGACGCCCGCATTCCTTGTCCAACCTGGTATAATACGAAGAATCACGAGAGCCGGCCGGCTTGGTCCTCTCTTTCTCCCTCTCTCTCTCTCTCTCCCTCTCTCTCTTTTTCTATCTCTCTCCTGGTCCACTAGCTCGTCCACCGAAGAAACATACCAAAAGCACAAGAGGCGATGCTCGTGTTTTGAGTTATTTCGCATGGGCGAGAACTCATCAAATTCCCTGCTCAAACTTTGGCCTGAATACTCCAAATTCTTCTGACACGCACAGTTTTATTGGTTTCGTACAAATCACGATCCTTGCTCGCCAGATCGAGAATTATCGAGAAAAACGACGAAACTTTGGGTCCCAACGAACAGAAATTCCATGCAACGAATGAAACATTTTTTTCCTTCATATTTATCGCCATCAATGAAAACTATATCGAAAAACTAAATTCTCTGGATCAATAAGATCTGCTGCGATTCGCACAAAGACCCAAGTCTTCCTTCCACAGAATTCGCTGCCTGAAATGAACGGACAACAACAATTTTATTTGTTGTTTATCGAATAATTGATTCCAAGTGATTGAAAAAATCAATTAAATTTCAGTGAATTTAGAAGCGGCTCGAATCCACAATAATAAACAAGCGCAATCTTTACTAGACATTTTTCCACACTGATGAATCCACAGATGTCAATATAGTACGAGACTCCAGTTTGTCCTGAATAATGATTAGGTATAGAAGCCTCCATACATCCGTAGAGTACGCGACTTCATCAACACCTGTCGCGATGCTTGAATCATCATTGATGATACGTGAAAATAAATAAAAGAGTTAACGAAATATCCCATGGCGCGTGAATAGATTCCGTAGGCGTAAATAGAAGATCGCGCAAGAAAAAATCATTTGCTTGAGTGAATCGCCCTTTGATCGAGTCCAAAACGTACGACGAACTATATTTTAATCACACACTTCCTAAGCAGTGTCTTGACGGTTGTAAAAGCTTGCGCCACTTTATTTAAACTGGAATAATGGTTGCGCAATCCTTTTTGTTTACCACGGTTAAACATTGAACATATTTATATGTGTTTGTATTACTTGGACAGGAAGAATTGGATATATGCTGTAAGAGTCGCGAGAGAAACGATATGGAAGTATAACAGCCTACATATATTTTCAACAGGTAGTACGAGATGGCCAACAGTAGCGTATACGACCAGTCACACACAGATAAGGATGACGCATGCTACAAAAACTCGTTTCTACCCATAGCAGGTTATATATACATATGTATTCCCATATCAACACGCACGTACACACATTTGTATGCACGTATATCCACGTAAGGATGTAACCGCAATCCGTATTGAATGTTGGCGCAATTGTAACGTTCATTGGCCTCGTTCAATCACAAAACAACAACAGCAAATGTACACGCACTACTAATACGACTAAACACACAACTTTATACTGAAAATCGCCCAACCAAACAACCAAAGCAAATCATTCTTTTTTGACTTTCATATTTCCTGATTAAGCTTTTTGATTAATTGCCACGATATTTCAATTACCAGATACTTGATCCTATCTCATTTGGTATACTCGTCGATGTTGAACCATTTTTTCATTTTATCAGTGCTAATAAAAGTGATTTTTCAAATAATTGGGCACAAGTTCACAGTTGACGGTTCTATCGGGATAAACAAAACAGTCGGACCAACATTGTTGTTGTTTTTAATTTATTTGCATGTCGTTTTGAAATCACGGTGAGCACGTGGACACGTGGAAAAGAGGGAACAACTTGAGGGAGCGATAAAAAGAATGAAAAAAAAAGCAAAGAGCGAATTTAATTCGGGCCGAAATTGTTCAGTTGCGTAAGACAATGGACGATTATCGTGCGAAAGTCCACGTTACGCCCATTTTGGAGAGAATTTTTGGCCGAACTACCGTTGGCATTATTGAGTTCTACGAAAGAAAAAAATTGGGGCAACATTGGCTAAAGGATTAGGCGATGCTCGGGGAAAAAAAATACAACGAAAAAACACGCATTTCTGGGGAATCTTCGCGGTGAATAGACACTGGCTCCGGGAAGATTCTTTACTCATTCGAATGCTTAATTCTCCTGAAACTTCCAGGGGCAGGAAAGGGAGAGAGAGCAATAGTGGCTTTGCTGTTTATGGCATATAATAATAATCGTATGAGAACATGGGCCGAATGAGATCGGAGATGCTCCGGGAACTACCGAACTAACAACGCCATTTCCCTCCAGGCGTTAAGGAATGAGAACCCAAGACGATATGGGATGAAGCTCGAAATAGCCACATCGGGATGATGCCCCATGTAAACCGCCAATTAGGACCAACAAAACATTCACAAATTTTCCTTTTTTTACGACCGCATACTGTTGTCTAAATGACAAAATTATGTTTTTATTCTGTTGCCTATCCCTTCGACCAAATAAACATCGAGGCGTAGACAAAAAAATAAAAGAAATCAGTAAATCAAGTTGAAAAAAGTTGACCACCCAAAAATTCCACAAAAATGTTTAATACGAAATCACATCGTGAGAAAAATACAAAAATAAGATTTTCAAAAAAAATCATCGGTACTAAACGAGAATCGCCATCAAAGTTCGAAATAATCGTGTCAATTAAAGAATTTGCCTTTGCCTGGAGGCTCAGGGAATGGAAAACAAAATCAACACGTCAAATAGTGAAAATAATGAGGATTTTTTTTTTCCAGCCTATTAGATCACAAATCCAATGGTCTGACGTTGACGAACAATCGAACGAGATAAGACAGGAATGTAGAGAGGAAACGTCCCAAAAGAAGACAAAGTATCATTTTTCAAATTCCACTCCAAACTACGTGGCATATTAGAGTCGCGATATATTTTCCTAATCACTATAGACTTTTCTATGATGTTGACGCATTGTCTGCTCCGAGGCGCGGGTTCGATAAGCATGCATTCTTTCAAGCTCAATATACTACGAAATTCTCGAAATCTCACGATCGTTATGACAGTCACTAAAATTTCATGTCCTCCTCGCAGGATCTTGATCTAAAAATCGTGATTCCGAGTACTTTTGGAGGAACGTACGATTTTCGTATGTGACTATCTGATTGCGACAAATTTCTCTTCGATCAGTGACCAGATTTTTTCAAAAATAATCTCGGAGTCCTCGGCAGGATACGAATCTTTACAATAGCCAAACAGAAGTTTCCAATGTTTGCAAACGTGCAATCATTTTTTTATGATTCTGAAGGAATGCGCAGAAAAGCAACGATTGTGGAATTTGGTAAAGAGATTTCCACCCTGAATAGTAATTCTTTCGGTATTTTTGGAGCAGACAGTCTTTTGAGAGGATCGTCGAACAATTAGTGATGCATTTACCACGATACTGATTCAAGTTTCAACTGAAAACTTGATACGAATACGCTTAACATGGAAGGTTACGCGAGCTGGCGTAAAACCTGATACGTTGAGGAGCCACTGCGCTCGGTGCAATCACGTTCTGATTCGCTACGAGACTTACAATGTGTATTAAGCACTCCAGATAATGGTGGATATGGACGCGTGTTCTCGATAGGAACGAGCATCTGCAGGCAAACACACACGTATGAGCCGATGAGCGAATACATGGATAGTATACAATGTTGCTGGGATTTGAGTCTGATTTTTTCATCAGCCATACATGAAACTTGCTAATTGAATTATCCTCGTGTACCAGATACGTCGTAAGAGTTAATTGAACCGCGTTGATTAAAAGTAACAGCAGCAGCGTTGTTAAAACATTATTCACATCGTTGCGGTGCTCGTTAAATTTCAAGAGTTAATGAGTCTCGTTCGTTCGACAGGAAACAAATGAATGCAAAAGTTTTATTCAAGACGAAGGTCCTTGGGGTTCAACTTGCATTTACAAAAAGTTTCAATGGACAATCCAATTATAAATTAAATGGAAAAAGAGTGTGAGTGTTGTTCATCCAGCCTCAATTATGACTTGAACGTTAATTAGTTTTCTCAACATTCCGTAGGATTAAGGGACCTTCCGTATGGGGGAATTTTATGGAAAGTTCAGGGATTCCAAATCAATGAACCAAAGATGCGTCAAAGATGCGTGTATTGATGGTCGTTCACAGATATTTATAGCGTTTGGGGGGTAAAGACCAGAGGAAGGCACGTCCACATTGGATAGTAATTTCAACGCGTGTCTTCCGCTCTGAGATTCGAAGCGTCGTGATGTCTCACGAGAGACACACGACTCAAAGAGGAGAAGGCAAAGTAGAAGAAGGTGATGTGAGAAGAGAAAGACAGGGGCAGCGAGAGAAGGAAGAGGTAAAGAGAATTAACACCGATCGCAAAATGCACTCGTGAGTGTAACTCGTACTCGCCTTTCTCTCGGTATTGGTGATGAAATACCGGTGTCAAGTCTCGCGCCACGAAGCCCCGGAAGAAAAACCTTCTTTACAAGAGAGACCGAGCTTTAAAAAAACAAAGAGCGATTGCGTACGACGACATCGGTATACATACTTTCAAACGAAAGAAGAAAAACGAGCAATCGCATAAGGAATAGAACGAAGGGCGAGGGAACAAAAAAAGTGCTCACCTCTACGTGCTAGACCGATATGGTGCGAGCGTTCCAACGACTACACGATCTAATCCATTAAAAGAATACGTTCGAATGTTCAATTATGAAAAAAAAAAAACAAAATATCGAATCGGAATGATTTTTTTTTTTTAATTACAAAGAAATCACCGAAAAATATTCACGTCAAAGGACGTAAATTGTTTTGTCGTGAAAATTCAGATAAAATAACGTTTTTTCGAGACTCAGGAAAGCTGAAATACTTTCCAACTGACGAATCACGATAATCACGCTGACGAGCCTCCACTAATCTTTTTCAAATGTTCACCAAAAAAATGTCAGTTTTCCGGCCGGGAAAAAAAAAAACAAATTTGAGGTTTTACTCAACTCGAAATAGAATCGACGAGAAATAATCAAAATTGACTCATCGTAGAGCTTACTTCACAATTCTCGAGAGCCGATACGGCTGCGAAATTCAAATGAAACTTGAATTACTTCTCGGGATTCAGATTTTCATCCAAATTTGTTAGGCAAATGTTTTTTTTTTTCCTACGACGACAGATATAATGGCGAGGAACGTGCGGGTTCGCGGAACCGCGGTGTTGCCCTTTCCGCTCGTTATATCGAGGCTTTTCTTTAACCCGCGGAGCTCGTCCGGTTTTCGCACTCTCGCGAGAGAGTGATGTTTTCTCGAGAGAGGACATCAAAGACGGCGATAAAGCTGGCGAGTGCCTGATTCAGTGACGACAAGCTCAGCGGGATTCTTATAGGCTCTCCGGACTTGACCGACAAATTGGTGCCAATTTGGACCATTATTGTTTTGAATTTTGCGATTTTTTTTTCTCTCCGATTATGGAGCACGAACAATTTAAACGTAATTTTTCTTCAATTTCGAAAAGACGCTGCCGTCCAAACAGAAAAAACTTGTTGTTAATTTCGAAAGATAGAGAGTTCCCATTTAAAGCGACTGGTATATATCGAGGAAAAAGAATGTATTCCAAATTTGCAGCAAACCTTGTACGGATAGTGTGAAATTTTCTCATGCAAGTACTAGAAATTCCACACTGAGATATTTTCTATTGCATAAAAATAAACCTCTAGAAAATCGGACACACATGTACACAGACGCACAAAGTTAAAGGATTCTTATGCTACGTGATTGGCTTACCAAAAAGAACAAAAGAAAGATCGAATAAACAGCAAAGCAATGGAGAAAGGTATACGCAAAGAGAAAAATAAAAGGAATATATAAATATAGTGCAAACATAGTGTTGGCTACAACTCTCCAATAGCACACGACTTCGTTATTCCTTTCTCGCACGTGCGAGTACTCACGAGCACGAATATTTCTCCAACCTCTTAACAAACGGCTCTTATGTTGCCTCTAAATCCAATTTACATTTTTTATTTATATCCAAAGCAATAATAACACACAATTAAGAGACGTCCTCGAATCTTGACAGTATTATAAATGTCTATGCAAATACAGCGTGAAAAATGTAGAAAGACAAATTGTCGCCTGGGCGATCAACGGACAAAAGATCTGAAGATAAATTGAGTTGATTTTATAAAAATCGATGGATTCGAGCTTCGTGCAAGTTGGAGAAGGAACTTTTCTCTAAATCATGCCACGATTCCAAGGTCATTCGTACACTCGACTGAAAAACTTCGATTATATACCAAATAATATTGTAAGGAGAGCGTATCAAATTGTGAGAATGAGTCTAAAGTCCAAGTTGTTCCTTTTTTTTTACAATTTTATTTTAATTTCCCCGTCTCCCTCGCTCATTCGGAGTTTCGATCTTAAAAAAAAAAAGATGTTGGTGTACCCACATATGGTAGAAAAGAGAAGAGGCTCGCTTCATAAATTTGCAATAAATTATAAATTGTAATCAGACGCGGGGAGGCGGTGGAGAACTCGTCGATGCATTATTGATGGCGCTCCAGGGATGATTATGCGCTGCTCGAGCGCGACTGCCGCGAGCTAAGAACCGAGGCCAAGGGAGAAGAGCAAAGAATCATTTTCGTGTGCTGCAAACTTATTTGGCAGTCAGAGGAGAAAAAAAGAAAAGTTGCAAACAAAACTACTTCGGAAGTCCGTGAGCTTTTTTTAATTCCGTTAATTAATTAATCCATCGCGTTATGACAAATCTTCGATCGCGGTTGCAAGTGGGCAATTTCAAATTGAAAAATGCATCGAGTCGAGTGTCATCGATGCGCTTTGTATTCGTACACGAGGGCCGAGGTTTTCTTTAATGAACATTTTTTAATAATTCACCAAATTTCCGAGTCGCACAAAGCCTAAAAAATTAAAATTTTGTTAATTGGCAATTCCGTGAAAAATAATTAATAGGAAATAGTTGTGGAGCTTGCATCCGGTTCAGATTTATTCGATTTATCAAAAATATAGATATCGGTTCGATCTCGTGGCAAAGAAATTCCGTTCATTTAGCAAAAGCTGCGGCATCTTTTTCGAATCGGTTTCGCTCTGCACGAATATGTGTATGACTCAGCGACGTATATAGAGTGTAGGAAATACATACTATAATTATGATAATCATACTCCGCACTTCGTCTTTCCCATTCCTCGCCCCCCCCCCCCCTCCTTTTCCCTTTACCCCTCTCCATCTTGACTCGCGCAAGATAAAACGAGACTCGTGACTTGACGTTAAAATTTTGCGAAAGCGACTGATACACGAAGGCTTCGATGTTAAATGTGCCAGAATCGCGAGGTCGCGTTAATCGTTCGCTATAGTTGTTGCCAATTGATGCTCAAACCAATGTCATAGAAGTAAACATCGATTTAAGCAATCGTTAGCATTTGTAATTGACTTATTTCTTTGGGGAAACAAAATTTATTCCGATAATTCGAGGATGATCATTATTTGTGAAGACTCTTGGTTGGAAATTCCGTTTGAAATGTTCAAACGAATGACTCGAAATGTTCAAAGGCATCGTTACGTTGAACATTGCATTGGAGGATTGGCATGAAGAAATAATTCTCGTCTAATCAGTTTTATTAGTCTTTCCGATCGAAGTTGCCGGATAATTGTAAAAATTTATCAAGAATTAAAAGCCTTTGAAGTTGGTGTCGCGCGAATGCGTTGGCGCGTTTTTCAAGCCGCAAATACGTGAAGAAGCTGAGAGGAGCTTGAGTAATCCCTTTTCCTCAAGAACGAAGTGGACGCTTCGCCTTTGTGACAAGACGCCGCGACATTCTTCGGATATTTGCACTCGGGAAATAAAAAGATAAAAAGTCACACGTACACACATGCACGAGATCGAGAGGCAGGAAGAAAACCTCTGAGAAATATGCATCGGACGTGTCAGGCAAGCGCTCTGCCTATTCCGCGGAAACTGCAGCCCAGCAGCCTCGTCAAAACTCACTTTTAATCAGAGGCAACGAAAGTTCATAAATTTTCCTGAATTTTCCAAAAAAAAAAAAAACAAAATCTCAAAAAAAAATATTGGGCTCTCCATTCGAATTCCATAGGAGAAGCGACGCTACTGGAAAAACCCACGAAATCAACGACATATTAGGATTAACGTAGCTGTGCAGATGAAATCTATCGAGGAATAAATTCCAAAAACAAGAAAAACGAAACCTCGGAATCCATAAAAACATGGGAGCTATTAGGAATGTGTAAGATCAAGTCACGTAAGGAATTTGAGGCGTTTCTTTCGGCCTAGCCCCGAATAATATGGATATAACAGGAGGTCCAGGTATGTTTTATATACGAAAAGAGATAGGAAAGGAAGAAGAAGGCCGAAAATATAAAACCTGAGAAAGTTCCTATCTGGTTTATATGGAAAACAAAAATGCACCAAGTTTTTTCTTATCTCGAGATTATTATCTTGCACTTATTTGACATTCTCCGGACGTGAGTTGGTCTATACGTTCGAGTATTCAGTGCATGATGTCGGATGAAAAATCGTTTCGAAATATTTCTCTCTATGCAAAATAAAAATCATTGAATTCGAATTCTCTGTCTTATTATTGTATTTCGAGTGTGCGAGATCGATTGATAAATGTTCGACGTAACAAAAACTGAGGCAGCTCGAAGCGAAGGTCTTGGTACGTATTCCCAATACACGCACGTCCATCCACACAAAGGAATTCACATTGAAGTTGTGCTGGATGGATATGAAAGAAGAAAAAAGGTATTTGCCTGGTTCGAGCGACGGCCTCTGACGCAGCCTCGAGAGGTATTTTGCACCAGCTATATTTACGCAGGGTAAATGAGCCGGGAGACCGTACACTGTGAAGTAAGAACTTCGAACGGTCACAGAGAGATCAAGAGAGAGAGAGCGCGAGAGAGGGAGCAACGAGGAAGTTGGGACAGAAAATTCATGGCTTTGCATGTGTGACTTAACAAACAAAAAAAGAGACAGAATATTCAAGCCCCTACAGGATTGAGTCGAAAATGCGACGGTGGAAATGCGAGAGATCGCGGAGATTATTCAAATTTCCAAATATATATATATATATAAGGACGCAGTGAAATATCCGAATTTTTTATTTTTCATCTCGAATCAGTCAGAGTCGATGAAGAAATATGAAGAGAAAAGTTTTGGCTCGATCTTTATGATCCAAAATATCTCATCGACTGTGCGATTTTGGACGGGTGTCCACAAGCCACACCGATAAAAATGAACTTTTTCGACACCGTTTATATTGCTGGGATAGTCCGTCGAGGCGTTAGTCCGCAAAAGTCTCGGGATATTCGAGCAGAGGAGAGGCCCCTCTTAAGTACGATTATTAGACCGAGCTGAGCGGTAGAAAGAGATCAAGTCCAACGCAATTTGCATTCTCGAGCAATTGTTTTCTCATTACGTACCTCTATACCGCGTGCACAGGCTAAAGTTTTTAAATTCCTAACGGCAATGGAACGAGAGTCGAAGCAAAAGAAGCCTCTTTGTGCCTCCAAACGCGATTAGGTATACGAATTACTCGGAGAATTTTTATAAAGTAATAACAAGTAGAGTCTGTTCATAACAATAACAAAAAACACAATCATGATAATATGTACGAATAACTCTAATAATCATATACCATTATCTTACATTGAGACATTTTTCCACGTCCATTATTTTTTTGCTCCACTGCAACGTATAAGTGCATCGGCATGAAAATGTTGAAATGATTCGCGTGACTTTTTTCAGCGTAATGTTTCCCATAGAAAGTTTCATCTTGCCATAGAGATTGCTCTTTCCTTCCTGCGTTTCGCATTGACTTTGGGTAAAATGTCTGATGAGCAAGGAAACGAAAATCAGGTTTGCGAAATTCCTGTTGCCCTCGCGCAAGCAGCTCAACTGCAGTCGAGGATTTTTATACAGAGCGATAAGGTTTGGAGCGCGAAGTGCGCTTCACGAGTCGTCGACGTTGGCCAAGTGATGTGCCTGTAGCGCCTTTGCAATGTGGTCACGATATAGTGGAACGCATATTGTCATCATCGTCGCTTGGACGACAGAGTCAAAGACGTCGGGAGTTGGTCGAGTTGGCGCCGAAGTACTCGCGCGAGCGGGGACTCTGGCCAAGTGCGCGGGTGCTGCTTGCAACCAATTGTTCCTATCTCTCTCCCTTTTGTACTCCACGTAGCGCATCTCTCTTTTCAACAAGTACGTTTGTCTTCGCTGCTCTAGCGCATTTGCGCGGCTCTCCGTCTCTCGCTAGCGCGTTCGCTAGCTACTCTTTCACCCACTCGCGCGTTCGCCGCTCGTCTCTCCTTCGCCAACTAGCGCACTCGCTCGTCGTTCTTTCTTCTTCTATCGGGCTCCCGCAATCGGATTGCAACGTGGGTACAGCGCACATGCGCGACGGCTCTGGAATGCGCGCGAGTTTTGCTTCTCTCTCTCTCTCCCTCTCTACCCCGGGAGCCCGCTCTCCCGTTCGTTGGCGCTCCACGGCCGATTTTCATTCCACGCTACGACGTGCCATCGTGCGGTTATAAACTTTGAGCCACACAGGAAAGACAGAGAGAAGTTACGCTGTATGTATAGTACACGCAACCACGAGATGTTGAGAATCGGTACGAATGGAGAGAAAACGTCGTGGATGCAACAAGATAATACGTGCGTGGCATGTATCACGTCAACCATTTTTTTCTCACACTTGGCACTCCGATTTTTTATCAATTATTCATTCCAATGTATCGTACGTTTCCCAACGTTATTAAAAGCATGCAATTTCATTATTGAAATGGACGAAAACATTGTAAATTACCAAATTTCGTTTATTCGCGTCCATCGTCCCCGGAAAATTTCATTAAATCTCCATCGCATTTGAAAAGCGTTAACCCAGCGAGTCTGCAGTTTTCTGCCAACCCTACGCATCCATATTCACTTTTGATAACATTTTGTGTGTTTACACAAACATGCGATCGGTCGGAGGAGGAAAGAATACTCGAAATGTCGAGGGAACCCTTGCAACCCGCAACGAGAATTGCTCGTGGTAGTGGCGTACGCGCGGGGAAAGGAAATCTGCCCCTCTCTCTTTCTTTCTCCCGTTTTCTTTCTCTATCCACCGCGATTGTGAGGTCGAGGATTCCGTCACGATTCCGCGAGAGCGCGGTCTTGCTCGGAACGAAAGCTATTACGAGTCGGCAGCCAGAAGCGATCTTACCGGCCCGGATTCCTCGTCAGCTTGGTGCATGGGCACAGCAATCGTAAATATAAATATATGTGTTTACATACAACTGTAAAAGTATAAATATGCTTCATCCGAATCCGTGAAAGATTCGCAGAAACGGATTTGAATTTTTTGAAAATTTATGCATCCGGACGTTGCAAATAGTTCTCAAAGGAACTATTGGTCTCTTTTGCAACGTTTCAGTGAGACTCGTGAAATGATCAAATGAGCACGAAATTGCATCGATCCCAACGATAATTCCTGATTATTCGTCTTTTTTTTCCGCCTGGCTTCCGGTTTTTATTTCATGAACATGCAAATCGTGAGATTTTTTCAAACTTTTGTTGGAATTCCTTGGCCAGACACTCGGCTACGCATTTTTTTTCTTAATTCGTGTTGAACTTCCGTCCAAAAAAATGGATTTGCTCCCTTATTTCGGTCGATACTCGCATGGTATTCCCTGTAAACACCGATCTTATCAACGTTCCTCCCAGGCTCTGCAACCTTGACATTCTTTCGCGGTATATTTTTTCGCTTTACTTGGACCGAGCGAATTCCCGAGAGACGTGAAAATTGCGAGGTTCGGCACGCAAGATCGAGGTTATTTGGAATTTCGAATATCCTTGGTCTTTCTTCGTGAAATCGATGGAAAACGACGATGTCCGAGATCCAGAAAATTGATCTCGATTGATCAATGATTCCCAGGTCAATTTCGAGGGCCGAAAAAAATTCGGCACAATCCAATTGTTACCAATTTAAATGATTATTTTAATTATTGGAGCAGTTTATCCCAAACTTCTCGAAGCTTCATGCACTTTATCGCATTCAGGCATTTCCTAGATTCGTTTATTGAAAATTTCACACATGACGACGAGGATTTTTATTTTCTTTCTTTTCGAGTTTAAATTTCTCTCTCCAGGAATTGGGGAATCAGGATCCGCGTTATCGACGGTTCGAACAAAAAGAAAAACGCGCGGGCAAGAAATGGACTTACCTTTGAGCGTGTCTCTACGACGAGGATCACTTATTTCGGCAGCATCCCTGCTTAATAATCCGGTAATCCAATGTGACACGAGATTGGAAGAAAAAACCGAAAATGCACAAAAATATGTATCGCGTACGATAATTAACGCGTTGACGTATCTGTCAAGCGCTTTTTTATCGACAGGTGGCTCCTTGCGTTTGAAGGGTGAAAAATCAAAAGGCACTGCTCAGCGATTTCGGCGGTATTTGTCGACAGGGTGAAAAATACAGAAACCGTGATAATTAGCGATGACAACTAATTGCTATTCCACCAACAAATTCAAACTAATTGAAATCAATGTGTCGAAGTACACGTACACATAAACACACACTTTCATCACATGGAACGTAGCACAGTACGATTCTCCGATTTTTCATTATTTCATTTCCCTAATAAGCTCATTTTTCACGGCCCCTGAGAAAACCCTCGCAATATTTCGGAAGTTCGCGCTCCGTTACGTCAACTTTTCTGACACGCCAAGACTTTTTTTTGCTGACTTCAAGCGTGGCTGAAATAAAAAATAAAACACTCGCGAGGTATAATTTTTTTTTCGCCCTACAATCGCTTTGCCCTCGTTCCTAATTGAAGAAAAACAAGTTTCTATCAAATTCACGTTCAATGTACAAAAATAGTGTGTTTTTTTATTTTTTGAGCGACGAACACTATTTTTCTTGACAAATGCACATGCGCGCACGAAATCGGAAGGAACCCTCAACACGTCCGACGTCGAACTACCTGCTTCACCGGCGGCCGGCGAGTGACTGACGGACTGGTTGTGGAATGCTCCCCCCAGCAGTTCTCTCTCTTGCTCCCGCTGTCTTCTCCCACCTCTGGCTCGCTCTCTTTCTCTCGCCCGGTCTCGATGCCGGGAATCGACAACACAATTTCTCGGCTTACAGGGGAGACTCGGGGCTGCTTGTCAATTTTTATTTTCAGTCGCGTGATTCAAAACAAGGCAATCCGAGCCTTTTCTAGCGGGACGATAATTAAATTACAGAATATGCAGAATAATGATAAAGCAAAGTTTATTATCAATTTTTTTCTTACCAGAAACATTAATTTTCATTATTCCCATCAAATTTCCCGAGGGTCGTCAAACTTTCGGAAATATTTGGCTGCGAAATTTCAATTGGTAAGCTCGCGTATATATAAAAAAACATTTGAGATTTTCTTAAAGGTTAAAAATTCTACTGTAAGCCTTTGTCATAAAAAAAAAAGACAAAAAAGAGTCTTCGTGATTATTACGAAAGAAGAGTTTATTTTTCAATCGTAAACTTTAGCACGAGATTCATTTTTCGTCTGGCGAGATGCTCACAGATTGTAAAACGTTGATTGAAAAAAAAAAACTTGTTGAAAATCATATAGTTTTTTATACGTTCTTCGCTGGTAAAGTCGATGCCATAATGTTGCATTATACAGCAACGTTTTTTACGAGCTATTATATTTATTTTTAGAAAGATTATTATTGTCACGATTATTTTTATGGGGGACCTTTGAAAGCAGACATTTTTTTATTACTTTATGAGGTGTAACGAATCGAATCGGAGGTGTAGTAATTTTGACATAAAATCCTGTGGTCAGTAAACGCTAAACTGGTCTTTCAAACTTCGATGCTTTGGGACGTCAAGAGTTATGGTCAAACTTTCTAATGAGTGGGTGCTTCGACGAAATTATTTGACATTCTTTCAACGAAATATGGGATTCACGTCCGTGGAAATTACGCCATTCACTGAATCTTTTTCCTTCTTTCGAAACTTGAATCCCCTGCTGCGACTGGACGAGGTCGAGACTCACAAATATTAGTCGTATTACGATCACCCATTCCACAAAATTTTCTTATCTCTTTTGCTCGATTAGAATTTTCTTTATAGCTCCGGACTGTCAGGACCAAAGGTATAAAAATTATCGTCAATTTTCCATGGTTTATGGCCTAATTTATGGGATACAATTTACCGGGCCCATAAATCAGGGAACCTTCGACGAATTCGTGGTGACGAAAAAAATTGGCTTATTTACTGTTCTGTAAAGAAGTATGAGTCATTCAGAATTGTGGTCACATCGTTAATAGAATTTTGCTAAAAAAAACCGACACAAAAACGTACTATGGTTTTTTTAGAATTTTTTTTAAAAAGTCGTTCCGATAAGCGCCTTCAAGGTCGATTATTTATCTTTGAAACGTACTTTTGACTCGCTCGTTCCCGAAACACTGAATTCCTTTTGCGAGGATCCAGAAATAAATCTACTTTCAGACAATGATGCAGAAATCTTCGTGCTCGACGAACGAATGAGTAGAATATGACGATTCGAAATGTCACGAAGCAAGATCGCTTCTGTACTGGGCGTTGAAAAATTTCTACAATCTCGACCGAGACTCCAGTTAGATTTACGGAATGGCCGCAATGAAAAAGCGCCTTCTGTGAAGACCCACGAAAATTCGTGTCTCAAGCTACATTCTCCATGACCATCTCAGCTCTTTAAGTTTGGGGCGCATGCGCGTTAGATCAATATCGCGGCACCATGTTGGGGTGGGGCGAGCGCAAAACTGCTTGTAGTCTACGTCGTGCGATGCGTACGATAAGACACCGTATGGAGCTCCATATCCCGTGCTACGAATACGTTTACACGTAGAACTGCGCACCATTCGTACCAAAGAAAAAAAATACTCGTTTTTTTTTACGAAAAATCCAGTCACTGCTCGTCGAATCTTCGCAGCGCGAACCAAGTGATCACGGTGGCGCCCTCTTGTACCAAAATTGCCCATCACTACACCCGCGTTTCACTTCGAACTCGACGACACTCCGGAAGCCTTTTTATGCTCATTCCAAAATCATTAATGAAATTCTTTCGAAATTTCTGAAATATTTATTTATTACTTTATTTATTGATTTTCGAAAATGAGATACATCGCTGCTCTTGATGTTGGAACCACGACTGTACGATGTTATATTATCGACGAAAATCTCGTCACTGTTGCCGGCGCTACAGAAAAGGTTCGTACTGTTCATTTACACGAATATATTTTCATCATTATTAATTAATCCACGGGGTTCTCCAAATTGACTAAAATCGTAGTATGGTTTTTAATGATTCATCATATTTTTTTCTAGACTCTTATATTTCCATCGCGTTCTTTCACTGCACATCGAAGTTTTATTAACAGCTTACGATATGAATGTGTACAGACCAAAGATAAGACACATTTCCTCGTAGAAACATTTTGTTTGTACTTCAGAATTGATTTTCCATAATTCTCTTGGCTCATCAATATATTTCATTACTAATTACACTTTTATTTATAAAGTTTCCAGCTTATATCGAATAAATATGGTCAAGACATTTTTCCAACACTTACAATTTCAACTACGCCAAATTGGAAAGGGAATTATATTTCATGCGTTTTTTTATCTTTCCATATTTTTGCACTGTTTTTTTTCTCTCCGTGTCTCATTATTCAGAGCTTAAATATCTGAGATTGACAACAATTTTCGGAGTTCTGCGGAGAAAAACTTATTTTACGATTGGCAGAGGAGCTAATACGTGAGAGAATGATTTTTTGTACCTGAATCGATGGACGTTATTTTTAGATTTTGTGCTTACTCCAAAAGGCTGAAGCGAAATTGCGTGTTTTATTAATTATTAATGGAGGGCTGCTGTGATGTAATAAAAATCTCGCTAAACCTGTTCCCGTTGGAATGGAAAAACACTCGTATCTGCAGAATGTTCGATTCTGTGTACTCGATCTCTGCAGGAAAAAGCGAAAAAATTTTCATTAGCGATTTCAAATGGATATTTAAAATCATCCTCCTCAATGGATATTGCCGAGAAATATTGACCAAGTAAAAAATGAATTATGTGCAATTCAGGAATGAAAATGACTTCTCTGGTGGAATTTTTCTCTGTACAATTAAAAATGTGACGTCAATAAGTAGTTGGTATCTCGTTTATCGCAGATCAATTTTTTTTGCCTACTCTTTACGATCGCTAGTCGCGATCGAGCCATTGACTATTAATTTATCGTTTTTTTTTGTTTTTTAAATCACAGAATTCCTCCAGAATCTCTTATTAATCGAGTCTTTTTGATCTCATACAGTGTTTCGATTTTTTCTCGAACATTTATCACCAATTGTTGAGTTTCATGTTTTTATATGCGAATGATCTGCTTCGCCTGATTCTCTAATCAATTGCAATGATTAATTGATTACCGGCAGGTCGAACTACTGTATCCGAAACCTGGTTACGTTGAGATCGATCCTGATCAACTATGGAGCTCGATTCTCAAAGTCATGAAAAACGCAATACACCGTAGGTTGTTTCTAACATTTTATAAACAAACGTTACTTTTCCACATGCGGATGAATTTGTGCTTTGGACTTTCACTTCAAGTTTCGTCAATATTTTTCTTATTTCTTGGCAAATATTTGCGCTGTCCGACCGACGAATCAAAAAAAAAAATATTGGATACGAATTGACGGTGGGCTGGGATTGCAGAAAGTGGCATCGATCCAAACCGCATCGCGTCGCTTGGAATTTCAACACAGCGAAGCAGTTTCACATCCTGGAATTACGAGACTGGCAAACATTATCATAGGTAAATTTTTATTAGCTCGATAAATGCAATTGATTGAATTATTTTCTATCGTACAAACTGAACAATCTTTTTTAATGCAATCAAATATTATAGTTCGCTAGTATGTTTATTAATGAACATTATATAAACATTGAAAAACAATTAACAAATGGACATTCAATGAAAATCATTTGCCAACTTATTTATCGAGATTCATAACGTGGAAAGATTTGCGAGCAGACTCGATGGTTAAGGAATGGAATTCCTCAATGACGATGAAAGGCCTTAGAATGGGAGCTCATGTTTTGTATACGATAACACGAAGTAAACGTTTTTTAGCTGGCAGCGTTTTGAAACTGATGAACACACAGGTACGTTTTTATAATTTATGGAATTTAATTGATTAAGGGGCTCTCCTAAATCCAAATATAAATAAAGATTGATTGCTAAATAATAAATAAATCAGAATGAATAACCCGACGATTATAAATTCGAAAAGTTCATTATTTCGAGAAAAAACCTTTGAAGTAATTTTGAGAATTCTTAAATAAATTTGGACGTGTCAAAATCTCGAGCTCGTAACGTGCTTTTTGCACTCGAAGGTTAGAGTATCGTGTGTCGCCTCAATTGTAATTGCCGGTTGCTCAATTTGACCCTTGATGCCTGAACTAAGAGACGTCTATCGGTACAGTCGCGTGCAAAAATCATTTCATTTTTCTTCCATTACGATAATGATTGATACTAATGAGAGAGATCATGGCACGAATGCCACGTCATTGCAAAGTTGCTCGTCATAATGCCCCAACAATGAAACCCTTTCTTATTGATTACCGAATTATGTAGAAATAACCAAAATAAATGAATGTGCCTAATAATCGGGAAAATGAATTGATCAAAACATCCAATTTCACATGCAAAAATTCTTCGATCACAATTATTACGACAATTGATGGCAATAATATTTTAATAATTCCGTTTAGGATTCCATTTATTTTGAATCATCTCAATTACACAAAAGTTATGAGTTTCGTTTTGACAATTTTCATTCAATTGTTCACGATTTATTGCAATATTCATGGATTACTTTGAACTGATTTTTTGGACTTTGAACAGATGACTTTACGATTAAGTTGGGCCTTGCAAAATGTACCGGGACTGCGAGAAGCTGCCACGAGTGGAGAAGCTGTTTTTGGTGGTGTTGATTGTTGGTTACTTTATAAACTCACTGGTGAGTACGAATTCATTGAATTAGCTTAATTAACTTGATCGATCGTTTCCTATTTATTTGCTATTTTTTCTTTGTCATTTTCGAGTTTTTTTCCGGAGTTTTGTTTTGTTTTCAATTACATTCTTGCGATGTTTGTTATTAATTTTCTGGGCAATTCAGGTCAACACATAACTGACGCATCGAGTGCATCAGCAACGGGGCTTTTCGATCCATTCACAATGTCATGGGCTCCATGGGCAATGGATTTATTCAAACTGCCACCAAATATATTTCCCCAGGTCGTCGACACGGCTGGTAATTTTGGCAAAACTCCGAAATACATATTCGGCGCTGAAGTGCCAATATCTTGTTCCGTAAGTTCAATAAAATCTTTAAACATAAACAAATAATTAACAGACAATTGGCAATAAAGCGATTTATCAAAAAAAATCCACGCAATGATCCGATTATTTCGCAATACGATCTTAACGTATCTTTCAATTTTCCAGATGGCTGACCAGGCGGCGTCGTTGTTCGGTTCTGGCTGCTTCCGGCCCGGTGACCTAAAGGTCACTATGGGCACTGGAACGTTCGTTGATGTTAATACAGGAAAAGAGCCGCATGCATCCGTAGCTGGTAAATCAAATGTCATTCATACTTTCCACCTGATTATGAAAACTCATTTTTTTTCTTTCGCATATTTAGGTTTGTATCCATTGGTGGCCTGGAAAATGGGTCAAGAGTTGGTTTACATGGTAGAAGGCGCTTCGAACGACACAGGCACGCTCATCGAGTGGACTAAATCCTTGGGTATAATTTTTTAATTCATTTTTAGGTACAAAATTTCAATGATTAATTTTTCAAAAATGTTCCCAGATCATGAGTTTCAACAATTTTTGTCTGTAGGTTTCATAAAAGAACTGGACGAATTAACGGAAATGGCTGAATCCGTAGAAAACGCCGATGGAGTTTATTTCGTGCCTGCGTTCAGTGGATTACAAGTAAAAACCATGAAATTTCAATAAACCAATCCAGAACCGTTGACGGTCAATGGAAAATGAATAATTTCCGAATGATTGATAAACGTGATGAATTATGTTAATTTCTTCGATTACATTCCGTGAATTTTCTTCATCAGGCACCGATTAACGACCAAACAGCTGCAGCTGGATTTTTGGGGGTCAAACCGACTTCCGGACGTGCCCACGTCGTCAGATCGCTACTCGAGAGCCTAGTCTTTCGGATATTGATGCTTTACCAGTCTCTTTGCTCTGAGACACGTAGAACCTATCAGAAAATTAGGTACGAACATGATTTATTAATCCAAACTCTTACTGAAGAAGCCAAAAGATCGATAAAAAATCGAAAAATTTATAATTGAGGATAATTTTTTAAATTTTCATTGAGTGAATCACTCAATTTTTTCATTTGATTTTTCAATGAAAATCGGAGATTCTGGCTCACTAAAAATTAGCGTACATATTTTTTCCATTTCTCTCGATGCAAAAATCTTCACGAGCATTTATAAACCGTCTACTTCGGTCGAAATGAACTAATACTTTGTTTTCAGCGTTGATGGTGGCGTTTCGCGAAACAATTTCGTTATGCAATTACTGGCAGATTTAACGGGGTTGGAAGTCGAACGATCAACGAGTAGCGAGATGGCTATTTTGGGGGTAACGTTTCTCGCTGGTCTCCAGTGTGGTAATTTTCATTAATTCAACTAATAATTCCTCACGACACATTCCCATTCCTACTCTCTCATTACTAAACGTTTTTTAATCTCAAAAAATTTAATAAACGAATTGAAAAATAATACAATTTTTTTTTGTCGAAACAAATCGCAATTTTTGTGTCTTTTTTAATTTAGAATTTTGTTCTTTATGCCAAAGGAATATGGAAATCGAAAGAAGAGCTGTTGGCATATCGAAACGTCGAGACAATTTTCAAGCCTGATCGAGTGAGACGTGCAGATTATCAAAGTGTGTTTGAACAATGGAAGCGAGCAGTCAATCGATTCAAAGGATGGTACTGACGAAGGAACAAGAAACAAATGAGAAGGATAAACAAAAAGCAAAACCAATTGTGATGAGAATATTTTTACAATCAACATTCCCCATGCAACGTGCCTGAACGACAACGGACCAACAACGAGAGACTGATTAACTATTCTAGTGCAATTCACATATCTCATATTTTACGAAAATAATTTATGCTGAACTGGATGACTTAAGCGTTTGGGGAACTTGGTAACGAAATTATAAAAATGCGAAAGCGTTCGTATTTATTGTAGAGACTTTCTGTTTTTTATTTTCCTTTTTTAAATCGCAGTCATTTTTTTTTCAAATAATCCAATTGCAATATATTTTGCAATTACTGCGTATGCCTTTATATCGAACATTACCAAGGTGATGAAATTATTATCGAAGGCAATTCCAACAAAATATCTTCGGAAACTTGGAGGATCCTCATGAGAAATGCCAAAAATATGATAATGTCCTTGTGCCTTATCAATCAAACGATTTTCACTCGTTTAGGAAACTTTTATAATGAAGCATGTTACATTTCAGGTTGGAAAAGACATTGTTGTCAGTGCAATATTGCTATTTATAAGGTTCATAGAATAAAGCAAATCAAAAGCGATTTTTTTTGTATTTTTTACTCATTTTTACGTGTGGAAAAAAAGGAGCCTTGGATTTCTCTATGCTATCAGCCGCTACCGGGTCACTCAGACCCCTTTTCTCCAAATTATACGATTACTGCAACGACCTATATTTCCTATACGAATCCACTTAAGAAAATTTGAATTTCCCGCTGTTTCGTGACAGCGAATCAAAAGCTCAACGAGCAGGTTCCAAGTTTTTGTTCTGATTGACCTTTCTCCTCATTCATGGACATTTGTTATTTTTCTCTATCATCTTGATAATTGGGTGACATGTTTGATTTGTTTATAAATATTGTAACAATATTGAAATTTTCGAAATTCATTCACTGATGGAAAAGGAAATGATCTGGTCGCCAAGAATTCCGAGTCGATCACTTTTTAAAGGTGGAGTATTCTTTGTTTTGTTTTTAGATGACCGAGCAATATTTGGTATCGTTTTACAAGAAACAGGTTCCCCTCAAAAGGTAATTCAACAAACGAAACTTGGATGTAGCTTTGCTCGCTTTCACTTACGTAACTATGGGGAACATACTTTCAGAATTCTTAGGTCTACGTATGGGTTTAATTTCTCGATCTTGTAAGCAATGGATGGAGCAATTCTATTGACGAAGTGTTAAAAAGAATTCTACGATTAAAGTGAAGTCACCTTGTACGACGATTCTAACAACCTCGAATAAGTGTTTATAAAAATTTGTTCACAAGCGTTATCGGGAAATATTATGGAAAATTACGAGCAACGAAATTAAACACATTTGCCTTAAAGATTTTGCTCCAAATTCGTGTTGTTTTGCAATTTTTTGAGGAGAAATTAACGACTGGAAAACATGAATAGGATTCGTGATGTAAAAATACGCATGGCGATTATTTTTTTATAAATAAATTTTTTGATTCGTGCTATTTCAACTGGAATGGATATGTACGCGTGAAGCGACGAAAATGAGTGCAAACTGATGAATATTCATGTGTGGTCTGACCAATAACCTCTGGCATCCCCTCCATCGTTTATTTTCAAGCGTCTCTTCGAATTTTCATTGAAACTACAAAGCAAATATTTTTTTAACGAGTAAATTGTATCCTTTATGTACAACCAACACATTGACAATATACATGAGACTTTTCGAATATACGGTTACGTGCGAGACACATAATGACGATGAACTTGCTATTTCGTGGCGAAAATCGATTGTTCGAAGAAACTCGATCCAAGGCACTCGAGACGAGTATTTTTCTTCGCTGAGTCCGATCTCCATAACGATTTCTTGATCGGATTGTTGAGTCGCGATCCTTCCCGGATAGAGAGGCGTTCGCTGCAGTTGTTCATTGAAAACGAACGATTCAACGAATGTGCTCGCGATAAAAACATCGCAAAAGCAGAGAAATAAAGTTTTTACAGTTCCGATTTTTCATCGACAAACTTTCACGACTCTACAGGAAACTTTGCAGCCTCACTATGGTAAGTTTTTTCTTCATTTGCCTATCTCTTCCTCTCCGCACATGTCTCCCTCTCTCTCTCTCTCTCCCTCTCTCCCTCTTTCTCTTTCTCTCATTTCATTGAGATCGCGAGAAACCGGATTTTCAAGATACACCAAACACGCGATAGAACCCACGTGGAACGGAGGCTAATCCCATGATTTGTGAACAGAACGTGTGGAAAAGTGTTATTTATTTCATAAAGATTCGATCTCCTATTTTATTTTATTCTAATTTTATAGTCTACATGCCCGATTACGATTATTTATGGGTTTCACCGGTCCATATTGAAAATGTTGCGTTTATTAATGTAAAAATTGTTTATAACAATATTGCACAATGCCGGACGAATTTGACCCAGAAATTTTGGAGTATTTGGCAAAATTGTCAAGTATGCAAAGAAGATTGATGTGCGATGAGTTGTTGTTTTTTCTTTTCATTAAGTGCCGGTCATTTTGAAAATTAAGTAGCGCGGACTAATTAAAAAAAAATCATGTCATGACTTCCGCGGTAATTTCTGTGATTTAAAAAAAAAATCGGTGTTTATTTTCTAGAGTGTTTACTCGATAGCAAAAAGAACTGTTCATCATCGTTTTTAATAGACTGTCCTTAACGTTATTAAGGCGATGCTATTTTTTTTTTTTTCTTCATTTTTTAAATTTGTTTTACTTTATTCATATCGTACACTTTCACCACACGTGATTGCCGTGACATTTTTATATTCACGTTTCCACAATAACTCGATGATATGCAAATGCATTCCGAGATGGAATATTTTTTTCGCATGTCATGCACTGCGTTGGGTCCTTCACCAAAATTTATTAATTCGGGTTCAGATTCGCCAAGTTATTCCCAATGAATAGAGAAGCATTTCAGTCTTTTTTTTCAAGGTCAATCGAGCTATATGCTGCATTTTCTTTGCAATGAATATTTAATGAGATTGTAGTTTCAATGCTCATGCAAATACTCGCGGAATGCTCGAACGTCAATAGCAGACTTTGTCTCACTTATCAATTACGATTTTCATTTATTCAGTCAGCATCTTATGGAAATAATTTTCGATGTTCATCCACACCTGATATGTAATCCGTAAACATAGACCTTCAAAGTTCCGAGAGCAATCTTCGTTCATTCCTTCTGCAAGATTGCATGCTGCATTCGAATTGAATGGTTTTAATGAAAAGTTATCACGAGCATTCCCGGACAATTAGATCGACACGATCGTTACGGAATCGCCGGAAATCCGGTCCGTTTTTGCTGTTGGATATCCCAAAAATTTATGACCAGCTTCAATTTTAAACAGAATTTCTATTATTTTTATTTTATCAGCATCAGAATCGTGGAATTTTGAAAGAAAAAGTATTGCGTCATTTCTCGATCCATGCCATAGTCACAGGGATATTTATCGATTCGTGGTGATGAATCTCCGAGCAATAAGGCCACAACTTAGCGGCTTTACGGTAGCCCCGCCTACTCGTTGTCATTCGCGTCTTGGGACTCGCCAACTCTCATTTCTCGAATAACTCGTTAACCATGAGTCCGGGAGAAAAAAGTTTGGGAAGTTTGTGCTCGCGAAATTGAACGACTTAAATAATTGTAATCGTTCGGATGCTCGAATTTGGTTTTGGTTTTTTTTTTTCAATTGTGTGTCGCCGGATGGAACAAAGAATGGAATTTTTTTGGAACATCGAGCCAGCAATTGAACTTCACAATGGACGATAACCTCAAGTGCATAAAGTCGTTTTTTTTCTGCAGACAAACGACGAGGTTGTGGTTGACATGCCTGCCTCGGGCAGGCATGTCGGGGACTCAGTTCAGCAACCTTATCAAGCTGACACGGTGCCCGATAACGAAATCTGCAGAGTCGATCTTCCAAACGAAGAGGCTCCGGTCCTTGGCGTTTCTGACCCCGGTGAGTATTTTTAAATCCTACAAACCACAGCTCAAAACTCTTTTGTTACACCAAACTTTCTAATGGACTCCTTCAAGGCTCCCTGCAAAGGATTATTCATCAGTTTAGAAATTCCTCTATAGTCCGCATTGATACCTCACATTTATTTAAATAAAATTTGACTTCATTAAATTCAAACATCTTCCTGACGCTTTTCGAATGGTTCAAGATTTTGACCGCTCAGTTATATGTCAATTAAGAGTTCCTTAACGTTATCCAATGAACAAGGTAACGGAAACGATCTCCCGGAAGATCAAAATTGATTATTCCGGCCTGGAGTAATATTATTGAGATCACGCGATCCGTAAGGAACATACACGACGTCGAGATCACTTGGAATCCATGAATTCATCATGGGATTTCAAAATAATTTTTTTTCCTGCTGGCGAACATGAATCACGTCTGTGAGGAAAGGAGTAAAAATATGGGACAGAGAATATTAGCATGACAGATGGGTTCGTAGCTCCGGACCCTGCACACATTCGTAATAGAAATTCGGGAGATGTTAAGACCTGCCTTTTGATTTTGTTCTTCCATGGAAGTAAATACCTAAACTTATAGTTTCGTAACGGATTTCCTAACCGGTCTTTACGGACATCCTGTCTAGGATAAACATCATAAAAATAATGATGACAATGCCGAATCCAATGGTCACTGGGCTCACTTTTTCTCGAGACGAGTTAGCACCGCCCGAGGGCACATCCCGATCTTGTTCGCTGATGGATCTTTCCGTCTGAGATAAAAATATCGATAAATCCTACTTTTCCGCTTCCTAGACGAGGAAACAAGTTTATTGACGAATTTATGGGACTTTTTACTGCGCCAAGGAGACGTGAATGAACGAGGTATTACAAAGATTGGAGCGAAAAGAAATTTCGTCCAATATTTCGCACGCCAGCGATTCGTGTGTATCGATATTTTTTTTTTTCTCTATAAATATGTCGCCACGAAGTTAACAAGAGTTTGGTAAAGGGTAGTGTCGGAAATTGCAGTTTCCGGGCGTTAAAAAATGCACGTGCAATACTTAGAGAAGTAGAGCGCGTGTCGATTCTCTTGACGATTACACAAAGGGTGTTATTTCCCAATTGGATTGTCTTTTTTTTTTCTCGTCCCCAACTGCATAGGAGACCGTCACATGCAGCGGCATTTATGGCCCATTTGTGCACTGTCGATTGTCGATCGTAGACACCCGCAGCTCCTCGAAGCTTCTTCTGCATTCCTCCTCAAAACTGTAGTTCCTATTTCCTCACTTAAGTTTGTCATTTACTCCGAGTGCACGAAATTTTCGGATTCCTTATTCGCGACTCGATCGAATTCGATTTTTCGTTTATCGTCGGATTTATTTTTTATTCTTCCTCGTCGCCATAAAAATATTCAAAACTGGAAGAAAAATGCTGCAAAAAGAAATTGTCGCCGTTTCCGAAGAGTCCTCAGATAAGGAATCCACGAACGATGATGGGACGTCGAACCGCGATAACATCAAGATCCAAGTCGAACCCACGGACAACGCTTATCGGAACACGGACGGTACATAAACATTAATACCAAATTTCATTAAATGAAATCTGAAAGAGCATCTGAAACGTGTTGAGCACGAATGGGAATTCAATAAAGTCTGGCTCATTAAATCGATAATCATTCAATTAAACGACGAATTTGATGTCTTGAAGAAAATTCAATCGCAGGCATATCTTTCTCGTGAAAAAATCTGCACATTTGTTGATTACAAATTTTTTTTATTCAAGTCAATTTGAAATTTCGCTAATTTAGAATAAAAATGTTTGCTTGATAAGGGAAAAATTGTAGAGTCGGTATAGTGGTTTCGTTCGTATAAGCAAGGTCCAGCGAGTGGTGCCCTCTGAGTGAGATTAGGGTGAACTTTATTTCCAGGCAGGTTGATAAATGTATTACATGATCGTTGAAGGGGATATGTACAGTTGTGGGATAATGGATCGAAGTAAAATGCTCAGCTTCACGCATTCAGTGCGAACCCGCGGTTGGAGAAAGACGGAAGTTTAATAAGGAGAAAAAATGAGTGTCTGAGAGTGAGAAAAATCATACATCTCGTTGGGGTTAGTGTTGAAATAACCGGTGAAAAGAGAGTGGGGAGGTGAGCTCGAAGTTGACGGATGCTTCAAGTTCAGTAGTTTGGTGAATAAGTTGCCAGCGGTCGGTGCTGTGTTTTTTGACATTGGTAAGATTTTTCTTGTACAAAACTTGCATTTTTCAATATTTATACGTTGTATTTTTTCCAAAATTGTAAGAGACAGCCTCTTGGAGTATTTTTTGGTTGATGAATGAGTGAGCATGTGGAAGATGTTCAAAGAACAATGCTCCGAATGGTCGCAAGAATGCCAATTCGCTCAATTGAAGTATTTCATCTCTTTGCTTCGCTAGACCGTCGGCTTTTTATCGATTGAATTCGTCGCGTGGGGCAATGTCGAACCGCCGCTTACGGTTTCGTCTACTTTCACTGATCCTTCTGTCAATTGCACGCTCTTTACAGCCTGAAAATTAATACACATTCGGTTTCAAGGAAGCGCACATTGCTATGCTCTCTCTCTCTCTCTCTCTCCATACATCTACGTGTTTACGTGATCACTTTCATTTCTACGCACTGGAACATTACGCTCCAATCTACTGCCGCGTACATATAATCTTTCCTACGGTAATTGCGTGTTGTATGTTATTTCCTTGACATTACATTCCCACACAATGCTTGGGATTGCCTTGCGAAGATCGTGACGATATTTTTAGATTCGAAAAATTATAACGTCGAGCGTTAAAAAAAAAAACTGACGACTATGTCGTTTCGTATGAAATTTATTTTTTGAGTCCTATTTATTTTCCGTAGTTTGGAAAATTTATTCGAGGAGTAAACATGGAAGTTGGTGGCTTCGGGTCGATAGAAAATTGAGAATAATTCGTGGATACTACAATGTTAATATAATGAGTGTAACTTTGTTCAGAGCAGGAAAAATTGACATTCTCGCTAATGACAATGTAAAGACCGTTGTGGCTTATCGATTCGAAATGTACGCTGTCGGTGAACGTCGCTTCTTTGAGCAGTTATGAGCGGGCTTTGTCATGTTATCAATCGACTCAACTGACAAGCACTCAGGCACAGTCTACGATGACGTCACACTTGAGAATTACATGTTGAAGAAATATGTATACGACAGAGCTATCATTATACACGCAAACGTCTGCAATTACAGATTCGCCTTGAAAAACTAATACGAGTATTTCTTGTTTTGTTTCGTTTTATTTTTTCCTTTTTCTTTGACATTCAGCAAAACATAAATAACACGGACGTAACTCATAATGACAATAAAAAGATCAAAAGTCATTGGTCTCAAACTTTTTGCATTTTTTTCATTTTATCCTTAATAAGGAAATGAGAATTATTGCTCTAATTAATAACAATCATTGACAGGAAGGAAATAATCGACACGGAGAATTTTCGGGCCGGAGAATAAATAAGGAGTAAATTTCATTGAATGACTTATTTGTTTATTCGATTTACTACATAACTGCTCGAAGCTCATGAATATTCATCAACAAAAAAGTGTAAAAAAAAAGCTAGTCTGCATATCCACGTACTTTATTCATTTCACTCCATGCGAAAACATTTTTTTATCGTTATGACGATAAAAAAATCTTTGCATCATAGCCAAAGTTTTTTTTTTTTCGATACACGTCAATGCAACGCTTCAAAGTTGCGATAATCGACTATACTGTCAGTTCAACAAAAATGCAACATTCTGAGGCCACAACGAGCCACACCCTTGATACAAAGAAAAAATAAAATTAATCTCAGTACTGTTCTCTATAATACTCAAAGTTTCAGGACAATATTGTGCTGGAACCAACTTAAGCAATTTGTTCAACACATGAATTGGTATTTGAGTGAACTGATAAGACACAACAGACACGATACTGATCGATTAACTATAAATAAATTTCCATACTTATGCCATAAAATGTCGCGAATGGCGCAACGTGAACCGAAATAAAACAACGATTGGAATAACCGCGGAAGATAAAGAAAAACTTATCTGTCAAGCCGAATGCGTTATCCGAGACAAAGCAAAGGCCAACCAACGTCTTTCTCGTTCTCGCAGTCGTCTTTGTAAGACGTATTTTTGAGAGAAGTCCTCTGACTGATTTTTCATCAATTTTCATTTGGAATACGTTTTCTTTTTCAGTTCAAATGAACGGAAAATTGACGATGGAGAATTACGGTGACGTAAGTTGAAGAAATATCGTTTCATGAATTATGGGATCGTCATGTTTGTTCTTTGCGTATAACTCAAATTATTCCTGGGCAGAAGCACTAATTGGTCCCATTTATTTACAGCTCGTTGAAAAAACGAGGGAACCGTTTTTTCGCGGGAAAACTCGTCCCCTGGAATTTCGTATAAAACAATTGAAATCGATGATAAAAATGCTCGAGGAAAATTGCGGAGAAATAAACTCGGCACTGAATTCAGATCTGCGAAGGGTTTGTGTGCTCTTGACAATATTCACATTCTGATCGATGTAGCAAATTCAAAAAAATCTACCAACAATAAGTGAAATATTTTTTTACGATTTTTACGCAACTTTTTCGTCACAGGGCAAATTCGAGAACGCCGTCTTGGAGATTGATTATTGCATCAACGACATAAAGTACATGTTGATGCACATTAAGGAATGGGCAGCTTCCGAAAAGGTATTAAGTTCACGATTAAATTGCTACAGGAAATTCCAAAGAGAAACACCGAGCGAAAGTCAAATTCATGATTGAGTTTGTTTTTTTTTTGTCGTTGTCTTTCGTTACGCAAGTACAAGGAGCTCATAGGCTCATTAACTCTGGGACTGCGCAATATATAATTTTTTTGGACTCGCTCGTAGTTTTTACAAAAGGTCTCGATCCAATGTTCGAGGATTCTGAGTAATTTTTTCTTCCAGCCATCAAAAGATTTCGTTAACATGCTCGACACCGTCGAAATCCACAAAGATCCTTACGGCGTTGTGCTAGTAATTGGTGCTTGGAATTATCCTATCCAATTGTGTATCGTGCCCATGATGGGCGCCATCGCCGCCGGAAATTGCGTAATCGTGAAACCATCCGAAGTGTCCGCAGCAACAGCGGCACTACTTCATCGACTTATTCCCAAGTATTTGGACACTGTGAGTAATTTTCTTCCTTAATTTCCTTTTTTTTTTCTTGAGCATTCAATTTGTAATCGTTTGCAATAAAAATGATATATTTTCACCAAAATCTCCGCTAGAGGAGTCTATTTTTTGTATCGTTTTTTGTAAGCCAAACAGAAATTATAGGAAAGGAAAGAAAAAAGTGATTATTCGGAAGTGTGTGTGTCGGAAATACAGTTTTTTGTTGATTTCTGACATTATTTTGTCCGCAGGAATGTTACCACGTGGTTTTAGGAGGAGTGCCCGAAACGACGGAGCTCTTGAAGCAACGATTCGATTACATATTTTACACGGGATCTACGACGGTCGGTAAAATCGTTCGGGAAGCTGCAAACAAATATTTGACACCTGTGACCTTGGAATTGGGTGGAAAAAGGTAAAAGCCAAAGGGGAAAAAAGGTGAAATTAATTCTGTCGAGGTCGATTGGCCCGCGACCGTATTTCCATTATTTTCATTTTTATGAAAATTTCATTTTATTATTGATAAAATATAATTTTTTTATAAAATTTTATTCATTAGATTTATTATTATTTCTCAGCCCAGTGTACATTGACAGTACGGCTGATATTACTGTCGCAACGAAGCGAATTCTTTGGGGAAAATTCATAAACGTTGGACAAACGTGCATCGCGCCCGATTACGTTTTGTGCAGCCCGGAAGTCCAATCGAAATTCATTGAAAATGCTGAGAGAATAATTAAAGAATGGTACGGTGAAAATCCAAAAGAGAGCAATGACCTTTGTCGTATCGTCAGCACGAATCATTTCAAGTAAGTTATCATCCTTTGGGCAGTGGACGAAATCCCCAGGACAGCTCGTTCGCGTGGTTGTTCAGGGTTTTAAAACGGAACATTATTTATTTTTCAGAAAAATGTATAAAAACAAAAAAAACAAAAAAAAGTTCTTTTTAAATCTTAACAATTTTTTCTTTTTCATAGCCGTCTGGTTAATTTCTTGACCGGAAATGGCAGAGTTGCAATTGGTGGTGATACGGATGCGAGAGAAAAATATATATCGCCGACGATCCTCGTCGATGTCAAACCCTCGGATCCTATAATGAAAGAGGAAATTTTCGGTCCGATTTTGCCAATCGTTAGTGTCAGTAGCGCTTACGAAGCGATCAATTTTATCAACGTACGGTGAGTGCCGGGAATTATTCTCTCACTTCATCATCAATTATTCATTCTTGGTCATCAAAATTATTCCTTCGTTCGGGAACGAAATTACTAGGAAAAAAACTTTTCACGTTCTATAATGAAATTATTTCTACTGACTGAGCTCGAATTTAACGGAATGCACTCAATAACGATATTTCATGGAATAATATTAACCTGTGAACGGTAACCTAGGGTCGAAAACGACCCTAGTCATTTTACTGCATTTTCAAATGATTTTTCTACTTCAAATAAAATAACCCCAAAGTCACGCGATCCTGCATTGAAAAACGAAAAGAATGAGCCCAAAATGAACACTTTTCGTTAAATTTTACCGGAGAGAATTTTTTTTTTTTTTCACGAAAGAAATGAAATTTATTTTTTAAATAAAACGAAAAAAAATTAAATAATGGAAAAACGATTCTTTGAAATTGGGATCATTTAGGACCCCAGATTATCATCGGAATGGGTAAAAAAAAGGTTACCGTTCTAGGGTTAACGGAACGCATTGATTTTTCAAAATTAATCTAGAGATCGAGCGATTTTATGACTGAAATTGAAATTGCTGATACTTTTAAGTCACCTGACGATTTTCACTGCTTCGACGAGGATTTTTCATGCAATAATTTCTCATCGAATGGGCATTCTAACGGCGTGACGTTGCTTTGTGTGCACGATTGGCAAACAGAGAAACGAAAAGAAAAACTATTTTCTCGAATATATGACAGAGAGAAAAGAAAGCTGCACTGTTTGATTTTCCATGCACGAGCCAACTCTTGCCTCTCACTTGTGAAGCGTTACTCCTATTTCGTCAATTTAGCAAAACACGTGTCGTCTCAATGTTACGTTTGATGTTTGAGTCCGAAAAAAAAAAATATTGAAATGACGAAAAAAAAAAAACAATTAATTGATTTCTCACGTGTAGAGAGTGCCCCCTCACAATGTACATATTTACCAAGGATACGGCAGTCCAAAAATTGATTGTAAGTCAAACCCGAAGCGGAGCGGTCGGCATCAACGATACGATAATGCAATATGCCGGTAAGTCCCAATAAACGCCCCCACCTTGTTTTTTTTTTTTTTTTTTTTTTCTTACAAAACCAAAAAAAATTAGATCCTTAAAAAAAAAAAAAAAAATCCAATGAGAGGTGGAATGAGGGCGAGAAATTAACTACGTCGCAAATGCCGAAAGGCTAGGGCGTACCCGAAGCAGCTGAGCAGACGCGAATTGAAAGAAAACCACGTTCATATCCTTACACATCCTTCACAAACCTCGAATGACCTTAAATGTTTTTCATTCTCCTCTTGAATAACCTTAAGTGTTGCTTTTGTGTGGATTGGGCATGAATTGTAGTAACGAAAGGGAAATTTGGTTTCCTGCTCACGAATACGATCAATATCATGAGCTTTACATTGTTGCTGAGGTCTCTGCAATTTTTTTTTTTTAATTCTTGGCTTCATTGAACGTCAACGTTCCTTTTGCTGCTTCATAAAACTTGGCATTTGTTAATACGCACGTTCATGTTGACTGTCGGTTGGATCGTTGCATGTATGCGGAGTTTCTCAATGCACTATTTACTGTTGGGAAATATTTTGTCATAATACACATCGGTAAACGCCTTCGTTGATTTTTATTGACTTTACATGTTGCTTTGTCGTATATCACTGTACAAAATCATCATTACGCAAACATTTAATCGTATTGTTGAAAAATTGCATTGTTTATATATATTTTTTATCAAGCCAGGAAAGACAAAATAATAATGTAATTCATCGACTATTCTCGCATTTGTATGGCTCAGGGAAAAACCTCTAGCGATGTACTTATTTGGCAAAAATATGGATACTATCAATCTGATCAATCAGAGCGTATCTAGTGGTGGAGTACTCATCAATGATTCGATGCTGCATGCCGCAGGTATATCTTGTGTATATATTTTTTGTTTCGACTAAGTATATGTGCGATCGCTTTTTCACAATGCCAAAGTCAAATGTTCATTTTACACGTGTATATATTTTTTTTAAAATGACGGTGTCAAAATTGTAATGTAAGATCGAGGCATTGGAGTTGCAAAAATGTGAGCCATAGCCCGCGATCCATCCGGAACAATTTCATCGTTAGAAATCAATTAATAGAGACTGATTTTCACTTCTTTGAAAACCTGCACGTAACGTGGCTGCAAACTCGACAGCATAGTCGTTGCTAATTCTTTTTATAGTCCTTACACTGCGACGTAGTTTTTCAAAGAAATATTGCACTTGCTGTTGCTCTTTAGTAACTATCACTGCGCGTATCATGGTATTCAACATCGTACGCCTTTGTTAGTCCCCCATTACCATAAGTATTGTTATAACTTTTCACATTCCTGTCTTTAGTCATTTTTATCGGCATTATTATTCGCTGGAAGAATTTTTTTTTTTTTTTTTTTTGCTTCATTGAAATCATCGGAATTGCAACGTAAGAGTCATACCATTTTTGTACAGCATTCTCGGTCGTGAGAATTATTTGAAATTGGAGCTAGCTGCTTCGTAGGCCTGCTTCGCTGCCTTGTTTTTTTTTGTACACCTTCCACAACAATGACTTGGGGTGATCGATTGTGAGGTCGAGAGAGATGAAGCTGATCCAAGTTTTTCTCGATTATTCTTGATATTTTGAGAAATATTAAAGTTACGTCTTCTTTTTTAGGAAACTGAAAAAAATTGGTAACTTTAGTGCCTCCCAAAATGTCGAGCCATCTCGAATAGAACTCGCAGCAGGATCTTCATCGACTGTACGATCGATTCGGCTATTCGAGGCCGTTGTGTGAAACGCTTGATCCACAGTTGTCCTCACAATTTACACTGCTGTCTATGAGTATCCTCCACAATTGCACAATTAAGGGGAATCGGGATCGAGTCTGATCCGAAATAAAATTGGATAAATTTGGATATGACCAATTTCGGCGACTCCTTAAAGTAAAAAATATGGCGGTTGTCGTCTCGAGTAACCGAGGAAGTCGGCGGCTCAACGACTTTTAATTCGAGGCGAAAAAAAATGTGGTCCTCTGCTTTCTGTGAGAGGAAAAGGGAAAACTATGACCTTACAATTTATGTAAATCTTTGACTAGTTGACTCGCTACCCTTTGGAGGCGTTGGATCGTCCGGGATGGGAGCGTATCATGGGCAACGCAGTTATGACACTTTCGTTCACCGGAAAGGTTGCCTCGTTAAGGATTTCAATATAATCGGCGAAACGTTGGCTTCGTGAGTTGCTCGTCATCCGATTTATCAGGAATTTATCATTCAGCCTCGGCAATGTCTCAATGAGCCAGAAATATTTCTTCTTTCTATCTTTACAGATGCCGATATCCGCCGTACACTGATCGCAAGCTCTCAATCCTGAGATTGTTGTTGGCCAAAAGGCCAGACATACCGGGAGTCCGTTTCCTGCCTCATCTGATCATGTTTGGTTTGGGTATTCTCGCGACAATTGGTTTCCGAGCCGCGATGAAGGTACACAAGGGGGCACAAATTTAAAGATCTTCATCAAAATATTTCTATCACGCATTTTTCGTATTTTTATTTTTCTTTCTCTCACATTTCGAACTGCATTTCTGTGCAATCGTTCAAACAATGATAGTGCTTGAATTAGACTTGCGTCGCACAAAACCCGCGCAATTCGATACCACCTGAACCATTTTTAGTCGAACTAACTTCACCAGTCGATAGAGCACAAAATTCTGAAGGGAAAACTCTCTTGTAACTTTTTTCTCTTACCTACCGTTGCCGAAATATTAATTAATAACTCTTTGCGGCTGATCACGTGACAGCGAGGCGGAGTAGGTGGGGAGAGAGCTTACGCAAGCTTCCCCCACCAGGTCGTCTCCTGCGCGACGCGCATTGCTTGACATTCGAGATTAAATATCTCCCCAACAAATAGTGTTAGAGAAAAATGCCTAAGGACTTTCCTCTTTGGATTTTCACGGCCTATCGATTAGTGAGGCCTGATATCCTTCGATGGTTCTCCTTCACCATAATAATTGCAAAACAAATGAAAACGCGCCGTAATTACTCGCGATAGTCGATTGAATGTGTCTTCCCCTCGAGACTGCTGTTGTAAAAAAGCAGAGCTAGTCAAAATATCAACGTCTTCCTAACTCGCTGAGCGAATAATTTACGTGAGAGGCGTAATTTTTTTTTTTCACGCACAAATTTGTTATATAAAGACACATGATTTAGATCCCACGAAAAGTGATTCGTTATTTTTTTTTTTGGTGATTATTATCTAGCGCAATTAAAATTCTACGCACAATTGGTATAATTATGTACTAAAAATAGCACAATAAAGTACGATCGATCGCTAATTGCTTTTGATTGGATTGAAATAACCCTTTTTGCACCGACGTTAATTTCGATTCACCAGCGTATTTAGGAGCCATTTTTCATTCATTTGAAAATAACGAAGAGTGCTCACAGTTTTATGGACGAAACAAACAAGAAATGCATGTTTTCAGGAATACGGCGGTGCGGAACAGCAATCTTAAGGCTTCGTTGTCGTTTATCCGAAATCAACTACGTGCTGATGTTAAAAAAAAATAATATATATTCACGTTCCCACAATTTCCGCACAGGGTGTACATTTTTTGTTTAATGCCCACTTTATTGCTACATTCTCAAGTTATTGTTTTTTCTCTCCTTTCGTTTCGTATCCCAATATTGTTTTGGGGGGAATAACGATTCGAAATCACACAACGGAACGTCGGGCCACAATAATACGCTTATTTTGTAAAATATTCGATAAGCTGGCTGTTTACAAAAATATAAATGTTACTACGTAAGTAGTGTAAGAATATTGAGGACATCACGATTTTTATAAATATATTTTTATCAACAGGAATAAATATCAAATTCTATGCAAGTTTTTTTAACATCGTACTATTTGTAATTTCCTTCAAATAATTGCCGCTCATCATTTTCTTTCCTTCCAATGTTCCTTCGATCCTGTTCCCTCGTCTCTCAATGTTTGCGATGAAATTTGTTCATATTGTGTTTGGAATTCGATGGCAACTTTGAGAGTAGCACAAAAATGTGAACTTCGTTTCTGACCCCATTGCCAGTCCCCATCAAGGGGATCGATAACTCTATCGATAAGGGATCGAGAAATGTTCGTGGATCGTTGGCCGGAATGCCAAACAAACTCAAACGAGAAAATCGATGACATTAATTATTCTTTTAATTATTTATGCCACCAGAAAAATAATTGTACACATACGTGAGCACCGAGTGGAAACACCTCCACCCTCGGTCTCGTTCCTGGTCACGATCCAGCACGAACGTGTCTTCGGCCGTGAATTTAATCAACCGGTATCATTGTTTGCGCTAAAAAGACGATTTTTTAAAATAATTTTGTTGATTAAACGCTTCAAAGTGACAATTGGAATCGATTCTCAACGCGAAAACTCGCTCTCCCGCTTATATAGATCGCGACAATGAGGCCATTTCTACCAGCAGTCGTGCCGCCTTCTCCTCTACGATTTGCACGAGCCAAAGGGTGCGAAAATTAATTAAAAAAATTAATATTAAAGCAAGTTTATTAATTTTTTGCTAGAATTTATTGTCCCCTGGATTCATTACCTAATCAATTAATTCATTAAATTCAATTATTTTTTGCAAATATATTCGTCGCATCAATCGTTTCTCCGACAGTTTCGTAATTGTGATATTCACATTTTAGTAGCACAATGAAATTCCCTTTTTTTCTGATCGCATCGATAATTTTTGGAATCACTATGGCCCAGGACTTCAGTGAAAGCGATATCCAGATTGCATTTAGCAACGACCGTATCTTTAGACTCTATTTCGGTTGTCTAGTTGGAGAAATTATTTGCACACCAAAAGGACAACGCTTGAAAGGTTAGTCTGGGATCCTACAAGGAGACAAAACGATCCGTCTGGTTGTTTTTTTTTTCTGTTTTTTTTTGTTGAATTTGGTTTTGGACCAACGGCTCATCGAATGAGAAAACGTTCGAGGCCTTTCGGACATACACAATCAAGAAATTTTTATCACGAATCATTCTCAATCATTGTTTCTTTATATTCCTCCGAATAAAACGGATTTTCGAATATTTCAGACATCCTTCCGCATATCATGTCGAATAGTTGCGCTGATTGTTCGGAGCAGCAAAGAATGTTGGCTAAAAAAGTAATTTTAAGTTTGAAGACGCAACGTGCAGCCGAATGGATGAAACTGAAGATGGTGTACGATCCGCAAAACATCTATAGCAAGAATTTGGATAGTTTCCTTGCGTCATAAGTTTCGAACAAGAATGGGAATGGCAAGAAAAAGTGAGCCAAAATTTTGTGCTCCAATTTTGTGGTGAAAATTATTTTAAAAAACGTGTGGAATATTTTCAGAATAAAAATGATAAATGATTGAGAAACTCTGCGATCATTCATTTTCAACTTTTTATTGTTTTTAACAGTATCATGTTTTTCAAGGACATCGCGGACTACGTACGGGAACAATGTACAATATTATCAACGAGAAAGAGAAGAGAAGAGAGAAATATATAAACAAAATAACAATTTTTGCTCGAACGAGAATTTCCACTGGATCCTGCGATTATTCTTTTGCTAAAATACTCGGTGGCCCTTAATTAATAATAATCGTTATTGCAATCGTTGGAAGGAACATTGGTTAACCAAGTGCTTTGTTCATCCCGAAGCTTTTTTTGCTCTCGCGTCGGCGATTGCTTTTGCAACAAGAGCTTCGTATTTCGCGGGCTCATTCTCCACGTAATATATCGTGACCTTGTCGAACAGAACCTTCTGCCTCTCGGTACATCGCCGGCAGTTCGTCACGATTGCGTCTCTCAAGTGATCTGTTAAAAAATGAAAAGAAAAAAAAAAAAACAAAATTTTAATGAACGAAAACAAAAAAAAATTGTAAAAACAAATCTCAAGTTAAGTTATTGACAGCTGATTGTTGCACAAATCTGTCAAACTGCACGATTGACAGGGGAATATTTAAAGAAACTTGAAATGCTCTGAAAAATATGGCCAAAATTTTATTGACAGAATATTTGACAGCCAAGAATTCACGTTCGGAAAAACCAATGACAGCAATGAAACATCGAATCATCGGTCAGCCAGAGTGCCAATATGATCATGAAATTGATGTAATTACAAATGGCAGAGAATGACAAATCACAACTGTCAATATAATCGACCGCACTGTCGGCATTGATCAATAACTTTGACGTTTTGAAGCCACCGACGACATAGTTTGCGTTAAATGCCAAGAGAACCGGTTGCTAGTTCTCGAACTCCATAGCAATAAGATGAAAAAAATTGTCTGGAAAAAAACGTTCGAGCCTAAAAATGGCCAGTACTTGCCTTTAAAGAATTTGGCATCAGGAGTAAGACATCGTGCTTCACCCACGAAACATTTATAGTATTGACTGCGTTGTCTTGGCACTGCCAGAATTGCATCAACGTCGATGTAGTCGTACTTGTCGGAATAAAGCCGTTCCTCAGCGTGGCACAATGTTAATAATACAGCCCCGATAATTAGCACGAAAACAGGCGATTTAAAGGTCAACATTTTCCTCTTGTTTTTGTCCGTTGAATGTATTTTGTGATTTAATTTATTTCTTAATCGAAATGCAACGCGGATCGCTGTGTCCCATGCACTGGAGTATCTGTCAGAAAATATCAGGTGTTTATATAGTGGATTGTCGTTCGGGTGGTTGCCCGCGTGACGTCATTCTTCCAATCATTCTCCCGATCATCAGTGAGCAAGTTTCAGACTAGTCTCTCTCAAGGTTGTATTTTCAGGATGCACATATGCACTCTGTCCCCTCGAGGAGCATTGCACTCTTGAGAAGGGGAACGATCCGAGCTCTACATTCGCCCAAACATTTAACGCGTGGTTCCTTCTCCCAATTTATTTGTAGCACGCAGGCTATTAGCTCGTTCGTTTGTTTTCCACGAAAATCGTTTCGGCAAGGCAACGATCTCAATGCTTTGTCAGCGTTTCAAGTTTCCGGTCTCCCGGATCTCCAGTAATTAGTAAGGAAGAATGAAAAACTTTTGGAAGCGAAAAAAAGGTTCTCGGGAAGGACGACAGGATGTCAGATTCCCTTCCGATTTTCAGGACCTCGATTTATATGCGAAACTTCGGGGCGAGTGCAATTTTACCAGTTTTGTACCTTTTTTTCTCCCGTTAATATTCAAGGTGAGCCTTGTTTATCTACATTGTCATGATTATATTGACCATCACTTACTCCAAGCTGAAAAATATTGCAACGATTACTGCCAATCCCATCGATTTGCTCCTTTACCTTCAAATATATCGAACACAGGCGCGGAACGTTTTGGAGAAAGAGAAGAAAAAATTAATCGATAAAATTCGATTTTTTTTTCATCGCCAAATGGAAAAGATCGTTCAAGTGCATTGAATCTTTTAATTTCCATCCGTCGTTCCGACAGGATAACTTTTTTTTTCTGAGACGATAAATCGCGGCTGGAGTGGGAAATTTTTTGTCTGGCGCGACAATTCCGACGTGACGTAGTCTCGAAGCGTTCCGAACATATTTATCGAACGAAAAGTAATAATGAAAAAAAAAAAAAAATTAGCGGGATCAGGGAAAAGTTGAGGTTGAAAAAAATTGGTTCCCGATCGGACGTAAACAATTGAATATTCCAGCAGTGACTCAACAACTGATACTGGGCTCAGGAAGGAAAAAAAATGTTTTCGAAGTGTCGAAATTGGCGTCAACAACAAGCAACAAATTAATTGCATTTCTATTCATCGAACAGAAAGATTGAAATTTTAGCCGATCTCGTGATTCATTCGGGACCGGAAAAATACTGACCAGTAAATATTTCTGATTCGTTGATTTACGAGATTCAACTCGGCCAACTGCTCGACGCGGTAAAAATAAAAATCGAAATACTGCTAGATTAGAATGATGACGAAAGGACTAATTAACAATTCGATTCGAGTCCGATATAGTCTCGGGAAACGACTCCGATGGCGGTTCACCACGAGCTCTCGACTGCCCGATGTCGCCCTAAAAGCCTTGGGACATTCGAGTATGGAAAACCTTCCAGAACTTCCAGAATGTTAATTCCACCGTCCAGCACGCCGAACGTTCGCGTAATATTGCAAATAAGGACGGCAAGAGAAAAAAAAAGTGCGAAGAAGATCGAAGGAAAATTGTGAAGGTTAAAACCTGAACGAAGAGAGCAGACGGAGAAAATAAAAAAAGTCCAGTGTGACTCGGAGACTTGGTCTGTAAACTTTCTCAGCAAAGTGCAACCCAAAAACTGCAAAAATTTGAATACTCATAAATTTATATAACCATTACGTTGCTCATGTAGTGGATTCCGAGTTGAATGGAGTCTTGACAATAGTAAAAATTAAAGTATTTTTCTTTCTTTGAAAACAGAAACTTTCAGGATGCTTAACGATCACGAGCGGAATTAAAAAATCCTCCAAATCGTTGCGTTGTATTGAAATTCGTTTGGGTCGTGAATTTCGAACGTTCGTTCATTTTGGCGTTGGTGTGAAATCGAAGGAAGGCTTTGGAAGAGGGAAAATAATTAAAAACTCAAAATTGCCATGAATCCTCCTTGACAAAAACGTGTTGGTACATTTTCAAGAAAAATTGTTTATTCGTGCTACCATTTTTTACTACAATGAACCCTGAGCGTGACCTGAGCAAAAAAGTGTCAAGCGATTGCTCTAAATTACCGATGTTGGTCGAATAAAAATAAACAATAAATCAACAACGATATCGAGCCTTGAAAAGAGGCAACATGACACATAGGGTTTCGATGTGATCGCAAACGTTGAATAACTTTCTTTATCAACGGCTCAAATTATTTACCACCCTGTGCTATCTTCAGCTGTTTAGCAATTTCGAGCATCTTGGCCACCAGGGCATTCCATTTCGCTTCGTCGTTCTTCGTGTACCAATCTACGATTTCATCAAACATATGTTGCTGCTTGACTGTACATTTTTGGCATTTCGTGACGATGGCTTCCGGCAGGTTACCTGTTTTTTTTTTC
Source organism: Campopleginae sp. 14b (assembly GCA_030522525.1). Taxonomy (NCBI): domain Eukaryota; kingdom Metazoa; phylum Arthropoda; class Insecta; order Hymenoptera; family Ichneumonidae; species Campopleginae sp. 14b. Next base: position 261,369 of record JAPYYS010000200.1, read on the forward strand.
CATGAACAAAAAATGTTGGCCTCAAAATCAGTAAAAAATGTTAATAAAAATCCATGAAGCATTCACACAAAAATGTTTTTTCCTTGTTTTTCTTTCAATATTGACAATTTTTTTTGTCATTAAACTCGAAATCAGAATAATAAAAAGAAAAAAAACATGACAACACATTTGACGCATAGAAAATAAATGTGAAAATGATCAACAGCTTCAAAAATGAAAAAGCATAATAAAAAATTGCGAAAAAATCACCTCAAGATCAGTAAAAATGATTACAACATATTGATTTTTATATTTATTAGTTGACGATTATTTATCGTATAAAGATTTTGAATACCTTTGAAGAAAACAGCGTCATCGGTGAGACATGGTCCACTTTCGATGAAGCATGCATAGTATTGTTCTCTCCGTACATCGTCGTTCAAGATAGCAACAGCATCGATATAGTCGTACTTGTCGGAGTAAAGTTCGATATCAGCGGTGAGGATGCATGGAATTGCCAAAGCGAGAATAAGTATCAACGCACAGCCCGTTTTCATCATTGTTCTTAATTTCTTATCTTCTTCTTATTATTTTTGAAAAATTCCAGAACCAAACACCGCGAAGTGTGAGTTGATTTGCACGATCGAAAAGGATGCACCGGTTGTGAAAGAAGTATCGTTCCGTCGTGAGCTTAAGTACTCTGCGATCGGATTCCGCGTAATAATTAATTTTCGTTTTTCGCACAATCATCGTCGCTGTAATTGTCTGTTTTCACTTTTGTAAGGAAGTGTCGTTTATTTACCGTTTTTTTTCGGTCGATCGAGCGAAATCTAGGAGCCCAGAGGGCCCGAGCTTTCCAGTGATTTTCATGTTGCATTTTTATAATCAAATTAGATATTTCAAGCAAAGAATATCATCGAAAGTCAACGTTTTAATGCAACGCCACGAAAAGGGAAGAAAATTAAGCGTTGCCAACGATGGGGAGAACTGATCGGTACACCTCTCAATTAAGACGATAACAATCACTGCCTGAACGAAGATGAGTCCTGGCTCGACTGCTCTTAATTGCAGGATTTTCAATCTCCCGGTAAATAAGGTAAAACGAAGAAATCACAGAAACAAACATCAAATTATCCAACGATCATCCCGTCACTCAGGAAACGTTATGGAGCCACTTGGGACTCGCGGTGTTCGCAGCGGCGCTCAGTAAATTTATTTCCGGCGAAGTGGCATTCGAATTGGTGATTCGAATCGCGATATTTCATTTTTTTCCAATTTTTTGTTCATTTATTTTCAGTCGATCGACACAAAATTGAATATTCGATTTCACTAATTAATTTCTCGAAATGAATGCATTAAAAAAAGACAAACGACACCGTTTGTTTGACCATTTTTTATTCCGTAACTGCACGTATGATATGGATCACAGGAAATATTTCGGGGAGTGAAAATTATGCGTTATTACCAACGCTCGTAATTTTAGTAGTCTCCAGTAGTAGTCTGTACTTTAGAACATGCACATGAAATATAACGAAAGTGAGACGATATAATATTCATCGAAAATGGTATTTCCACATTGCAGTCTCCCTTAACGAGAGCATAAAATGAATATAAGTCAACCAACTGAATTGCTATTCACGATGCCATGAAAATGAGAACAATTTTTCATTATGCAAAAAAAGTTACGAGTCCTTTCAATGTGTTACTTTCCTGATAACCAAACATACTAAAAATCTTAAACAATGCCAAAAACATTAGCTCAACGAGCCATAAAAACCGTTCAATTACTTATTTTCTCCGGAAACTTGAGAAATTTGTGGCCTACGACGAGCCCACGAAACTCTATACATTTAACGTGGAGTTTGGAGTCGAAAGACCACAGTATCATACCTTTATCAGTGACGCCCCAAGAATCCAGTCCTGCAACTTTTTTTGCGACTTTGTCGTGGCAAAATGTTTTGTTTATGTTTCGAGGGAAATTGACTCATCTCAGCCGCATTCATTACTGGAATAATTAAACGGACGAGTTTTAAAGGAGAAACAAATAAATGAACGACAATCTGCATAAATGAATTGAAAATTACTCTGGATAAATTTTAATATTCGACGCAAATATATTCCATCGAATAAAACTTTTAATATAAATTGGAAAAATATGTTCACTTTTTATGAAATAAATAAATCAGTACCTATACGTAGTTGCGAAATTTTACTTCTATTTGGCATCCTCCAATACGACCCATTATGCGACGATAAAAAACAATGCAGCTTCGACGAAAAATCGTATGGAATGAGGAAATTTGCACCGAGAATTGTCGCACGAATATTGATTCGTGCAATGTTGCGTGCACAAAACAGCACCCCACGTATTCATAACTGAATATTGATCAATAATTCCCACGAATTCATAAGCGGAAGATTCACATCTGTTATTTCGATTGTATCATAAAATTTCGAAAACGTATCATAACTACAAAATGATGGCCTTTCGAATCTATCCAATCAATGCGGTTTATCTGTCATAGAAACATTCTTCGCTGCTACTTTAAGTCATCGAGTTCACACGATAAATACGGATAATTTCTCTACAACGAAATGATCTCAAATTAAGCGGTAAGGAAAAATGATTTCGAATGTATTAAGAGAATTAATTTAAAAATTTGAAAACAATGAGCTATTAATACTTATTTTCTAGGTTTTCTTCCAATTCATCACATCCAGAGTGTCAATTGCGAAAAATTGAGAATAAACTATTTACTAAAGTATGTGGACTTTGAGATTGATAATCATTGGACTTTTGTCTATTTCGTCGAGTGCTTTGGACGACCGTACAGCAGCCGCATTTGCGAAGGACTATTTCCCGAACTGTATTGTTCAGCAGATTGTGGCTTTTGGATGCTGGGACGTTCAGGGTATCAAGTGAAAATTCCTCCGCTCAAAGATCCCTCAACAAAAATGTCAAATTTAAAGAAAACATGGTTTTCATGTTGGTGCCATTTTTCTTTCCTTTCATAATCGATGTCTCCTTTTTTTTTATCAAGATTCCGTAAAGTTTTCTCGATATCTTAATAAACATAACATCAAAGTGGCATACCTGCCGATACGCGAGGCATACGACATGGACAGAGTCCTCAAAGTGAATTATTACAGGCTTGGAATTTTCATGGATTTCGATTGTCCGAGAAGTGAAATCATTTTCCCACTGCTAACATTATTTTATCGGAGTCTCCATCCAATCACGTTACAACCCAATATTATTTTTACTCCATGGAATTGAAAGAAGTAAAAGGCAATTCGGAACAATAATTGATTGATTTTTGCACAGTATATGGAGCACCGAATAAGGTTCAACGAGTCTTACTGGTGGCTGATTACATCTGCAAAGGAGTCAGTACCAAAAGATTTCCTTAGTAAGCTCCCACTCAATATCGCAACAGAAATGACGTTCGCTCTGCGACAAGACGACTTTTATGACCTCTACGATGTTTACAATCCAAGTTATAAACATGGTGCAAAGCTGAATGTCACGTTTATGGGTACTTGGGACATCGAAGATGGATTGGATCTCTTTTGGGACCAATATAAGTACCTGCGGCGAGGAAATCTTCACGGCCTCACTCTGAATTCCTCAATAGTGGTGGGTGTCAAAATGAAACCCTGAAATACTTATGAACGCTGCACGGGATAAGCAGGTCTCGAAATACTGATAAAAAAATTCATTAGCTTCAATTAGTAGTCCTGGAAGTAAACGAAATTTACTCTTGGTCGTGTTAGTAAAATTTTCAAACGTAAAATCATTCCAGAAGATGAAGGGCTCACTTCAGATGATGACTTTGCTGTTGAGGATTGCAAATCCATCCCATAAATTGCCAACGGCAAGCCCATTTGAATTGTCGGAATAATTTAATGATGTTTTCCATTCTTTACAGGTCTATCATGCCCCGGAGAATGATTTATTGATTTATTTGAGGACTCCTACAGATCCAGCGCTTGATTCAATGCATCGTTACAATTACGGTCTTATAGTTCAGCTGAGCGACTATTATAATTTCACGTGAGAAAATGATGTGAATTACGTTTCACAAGATCTTAGTCATACGAGACTTTTCGCCAAATCACAATGATGTATACAATATGTTACCGACACATTTGAGTATCCAGCGACCGATGTTGATTCGTTGATTTTTGATTTCGAAAGGCTCGATATCAAGAGAGATTCGACTTGGGGATATCTCTTGCCAAATGGATCGTATAGCGGTATTTTGGGCGACATGGCGAAAGGACTCGTAGACATAAGCGTGACACCTTTTCAGTACAAGAAAGATAGACTGGATTTTTTCAAGCATCTTTCATATCGATGTCCCAACTTCTCAATTCTACATCAGATCGATCATTTTTTTTTCTTATGTATGCCTCAGGATTTGCTTGATTTTCCGACATCCACTAAAAAACGATTTGAACAACGCTTTCCTGAAACCTTTTGAACCTGTTGTCTGGTACTACATTACTTTGGTTGCCTTGGTGAATTGGCTACTGTTATTTCTGACTGCAAAAATTGAACAACACTTTGACCGGCGGCCTCCGGTCAATTCGCTGGACACTGATCCTGCCTCAGAAGTTGCTCTCATTGCAGTAGCTGCGGTTTGTCAACAAGGTAATATTTTCATTTCAACTCGTTCATGGGTTTATCAAATTTGCGACATGAAAAAATCATCCCGAAGCTTCGACGTTCTCGATTAACACTTCCTACATAAATACCCTGATGATTTAGTTGATTGTGTGATTTTCCATTTCCGGCATTCGTTCGATTACCCAATGGCTGTTTTTCACAGGCCTAAGCGATGGACCCCGAATCTTCTCGGGCCGGATAGTTTTTCTATTTCTATTTTTATGGTCTCTTCTTATGTATCAATTCTATTCTGCGAGTGTGGTTGGATCTCTTCTAGTCGAAGAACCGCGATACATTACGACCCCGCAAGATGTCTTGGACAGCAATCTCGCCGTAGGCTCCGAGGACATGCCGTACAATCACGATTTCTTCGCGGTATCACAAGAAAAAGACCATAATCTATCAGTAGATCTAACTTTGCTCGATGCTAAAATTCGCAAGATCTCTGAATCTTTCTAATTCGGATGGAAAATTCCACATGCTGTAATATTGAAAAAGTGTAAAACACAAAATATCTTTCTTTATATCAGACATCCGATAGTGCAGCGATCAAAGGAATATTCAATAAAAAAATGGCTCCGGACAAAAAAACGATGAAAAGACCGTTTTTCTCGGCCGAAGAAGGTTTAAAGAAAATGAAGAAAGGAGGGTTCGCCTTTCAAGTGGACACAGCGATAGCCTACAAAATTATAGAGGTAATTATTAGCAAAAAAAACACACCAATACCTTAATTTCATGACGATCCATAAATTGCAATGATACTCTTTAAGGAAACCTTCGAGGAAAACGAAATTTGTGAGCTTCAAGAAATTCATTTGTTCGAACCGAAGCACTGTGCGGTCGGAGTTGCTCGGCATTCACCTTTCAAAAAAATGGTCACTTACGGGCAAGTAACTTTCTGAATATTCTTCAAAATTTACGAAAAAATGTCGACATTTTTTTTTTCTACTGACCGACGTTATCGGCATCGAGATTGTGTATTAAAATTTCGATGTCCTTCGTGACAGAATGCGAAAAATCATGGAGCATGGGACTTCGCCACGTTTGAGAAGCATCTGGACCCACAGGAGACCACAATGTCCTGAAAGTCATAGTTCCAGTCCAGTTCCAGTTGGGATCGAAGAATTCAGTCCAGCTGTGTTTCTCCTTATGTTCGGCTGCGGTGTCTCGTTGTTCGTCATGTTCCTCGAACACGTGGCAATACGTTATGAGAAGCGGCGAATGGGAAAAAACCCAGATCATTTAGGGCCTGAAGAGATTGCCGAAGAAACGAGACAAACGACACCCTGTGAAATTTCGTACCCAAACGATTTTTCTTGATCTCTTAATTTCCAAACGATTCTGTGTAGTTTTCATATTCATCGACTCGATTCCCTGTTCTATAATCGAGCAAATCGGTGTCGATAAAAAAAATACCAATCACAGTAAATCTCCTATTACCAAACGCTGCGTTTGTCCTGGTTTGTCATTTTAATTTACTGTTTGCAGGTAAGGGAAGAAACTGTATAACTTGTTGTAGAATTTTTTAGAAATGTTCAGAGTTGGATATTTCACGTACGAAAAACTTGAAAATAAAGTCGCTTTTTTCAATCGGTGGAATGAATTGTATTCGCCACGACTTTGATGTAAGAGTAAATCGACCTTTTTCCGCCTCCTGGACATTGAAAGAGAGAAAAAAGGAAGTAGGGTGTAGAAGAAAGTGAAATTGTGATTGGTTTATTTGGGTCCACAACCTTAAACGCCGCCTAACGGCATTTCTCATAGACGTGCTTGTACCTCATTGTATCGTGATCGTGATACGTATATAGTATCGTATCGTGATGAGTTCATCAAAATATCTCAGTAGAAATGAAAATGCTCACTAGAAAAAAAATTCTTCCTTTGCAAATGTTCAGTAAAGTATGAAAATCAAGCAAAAACGAACGTTCACGTGATATACAAAAAAAAGGCAAATAAAACTTGGATTATACTCGAAAACTGAGACGCGACACTGTTTACTACACTTTTTATTTATCGAACAAACTTTTATATGCTCCTGGTGAAGTTACGACACTTATCGTGTGTTTACAGTTACATTGGAAAAAGAGTGGAATAAAAGGAACATAACGTGGGTGTCCGGTAGAAACGAAGGAAATGCCGATGACATGTATAGACGAGTTCCCGTACTGTCGTATAAATTCTCGTACGAAATTAACGTTCCGTTTACTCGCGCGCGAAATGGATTGTCGTGTGTACGGAATTTCGTCGTTGGTGCGGTTTTTGTTTATCGTGGTTTTGCTGTTCGGGATCTCAGAATATTCACATGGTTATTTGCAACCTTTTCAAATTACCTGTGACTACTGACGGGCCCACAGAACTCCATACATTTAACGTGAAGTTTGAAGTCGCGAGATGTCCAAAGGACCTCTCCAGTATCATACCTTTATCAGTGATGCTCCAAGGATCCAGTCCTGCAACTAGGCGAACTGTTTTGATTATATTTCGCGAAAAATTGTCTTATCGTAAAACGTATTCATTTGTGGGATAATTAAACGAAGTTCAATTATTCCAAACGGACGAGTTTTAAAAAAGAAACACAGAAATAAACGACAATTTGCATAAATGAATTGACAATTACTCCGAATGAGTTTTAATATTCGACGCAAATATGTTCCATCGAATAAATTTTTTAATACAAATTGAAAAAATATGTTCACTTTTTAGGAAATAAATAAATCAGCACTTATACGTAGCTGCGAAATTTTACATTTATTTGGCACCCTCCAATACGACCGATTATGCGACGATAAAAAAATGATGCAGTTCCGACGAAAAATCGTATGGAATGAGGTAATTCACAACGAGAATTGTTGCAAGAATATTGATTCGGGGAATGTTGCGTGCACAAAACAGCACCCCAGATACCCATAAATGAATATTGATCACTAATTTCCCAGAATTTTAAAGCAGGTAACTCGCATCTGTTATTTCGATTGCAATTTACCACGAAAACGTATAATAACTTCAAAATGATGGCCCTTCGGATGTATCGATCGAATACTGCTTATCTGTGATAGAACCACTCTCCGTTGAGACTTCAAGTCATTGAGTTTACACGATGAATACGGATGATTTCTCCACAACAAAATAAACTAAAATTAAGCGGTGAAGAAAAATGATTCTGCAAGTATCACGAGAATTCATTTAAAAATTGGGAAACAAGCTGTTAATTCATATTTTCGTGTTATTTATACTGATCCTTTCACATTTAGAGTGTGAATTGCGAAAAATTGGGACTAAACTGTTTCCTGAAGTATGTGGACTTTGGGATGGATAATTATTGGACTTTTGTCGATTTCGTCGAGCGGTTTGGGCGATCGTACAGCAGCCTTATTCGCGAAGGACTATTTTCCGAGCCGTATTGTTCAGCAAATTGTGGCTTTTGGATGCTGGGACGTTCAAGGTATGACGTGAAAATTCCCCTTAAAATATCTCATAACAAAAATATCAAATTTAATTCGATCGTTCCTTTTTTTCTCAAGATGCCGGAGAATTTTCTCGATATCTCATTGATCATAACATCAAAGTGGCGTACCTACCGATACGCGAGGCATACGACATGGACAGAGTCCTCAAAGTGAATTATTACAGGCTTGGAATTTTCATGGATTTCGATTGTCCGAGAAGTGAAATCATTTATTATTTTTACTCCATGGAATTGAAAGAAGTAAAAGGCAATTCGGAACAATACTTGATTGATTTTGTCACAGTATGCGGAGCACCGAATCAGATACAATGAGTCTTACTGGTGGCTGATGACATCCGCAAAGAAATCAGTACCAAAAGATTTCTTTAGTGAGCTCCCACTCAATATCGCAACAGAAATGACGTTCGCACTGCGACAAAACGAATCTTATGACCTCTACGATGTTTACAATCCAAGTTATAAACATGGTGCAAAGCTGAATGTCACGTTTATGGGTACGTGGGACATCGAATATGGATTGCATATCATTTTGAACCAATATAAGTACCTGCGGCGAGGGAATCTCTACGGCCTCACTCTGAACTCCTCAGTAGCGGTGGGTGTCATAAGGGAACCCCGAAACACGCATGAACGGTGCACAGGATGAGCAGGTCGCGAAACACTGATCAAAAATGTCAATACTTCCAGTTAGTAACTTCAGAAATGAACGAAATTTACTCTTGGCCGTCTTAATAAAAGAACCCAGCTGTTGAGGATTGCAAATCCATTTCATAAATTGCCAACAGCAAGTTCATTTGAATTGTCGGAATAATTTAGTGAGGGTTTCCATTATTTACAGCTCGATCATTCCCCGGAAAATGATTTCATGACTTATTTGAGTACTCCTACGGATCCAGGGTTTGATACAATGCATCGTTTCAATTACGGACTCATAGTCCAGCTGATCGACTATTATAATTTCAAGTGAGAAAATAGTGTGGATTCACGAGATTCTAGTTTTACAAGATTTTTCGTGGAATCGCAATGATCAAGTATCCAGGGACCGATGTTGATTCGTTGCTTTTTTTTTTCATTTTCGAAAGGCTCGATATCAAGAGAGGGTCGACGTGGGGATATCTTTTGCCAAATGGATCGTATAGCGGTATTTTGGGCGACATGGCGAAAGGACTCGTAGACATAAGCGTGACACCTTTTCAGTACAAGAAAGATAGACTGGAT